>JAQQSZ010020583.1:0-10106 GCA_028646595.1 Phalanger gymnotis
CTTGGGAGTGAAGATATAATCAGACCTCCCTTCATTGGCCCTGCCTGGAGGCCTACCTTAGTTACCAATGCAGCCTGTCCAGTCTGGTAGAATAACAGTGAATAGAGTTAGAATTGGAATTTAGAAGACCTATGTTCAAATCCTACCTTAAATGATAATCAGCTTTGTGACCCTGGTGAAGTCACTGACCCTCTCAAGCCTCTGTTCCTCATTGACAAAATATAGATAACAATTTTATATATAAAATATAGAAACAAAATATAGATAAAATACAGATAAAATATAGATTATACCTCCCAGGGTGGTTTTGGAAGCAACCAAAGAGATAACATATGTCAAGTATACTTCAGACCATAAAAAGCTACCTATATGTCAGCTAGGAGCAGTGGTAACAATGGAGGCTGGCTATTCACATGTACACATTTTTTTTTGGTAAATAATGTGTTCTTAAACTGTGACTTTGAATCATGTAGATTTTTTTACTTGTTTTTTTTTCCGTACAGAAACTCAGCCTCTGATCTCAATTGAATTTTGAAGTTCCTATGCAAGAGGGCATATAGAATCTCACTGGTTTCCACTCATGGAACATATGCCAACTCTATCTCCATTGGATGCCAAGGAAAACCCTGAGTTCCCAGCACTTCTCAGGATGTTTCATGCCCCAATGCAGCTCGACAAGCTGCTGCACCGGCTGCTACTGCCCTGTGGAAGCAGCTTCATTAAAGGTAAAAGCAGACGATCATTCATTTGGTTTTTAAATAGGAGACACGAAGGCCGTCTTGAGGTTTGAGCCTCTCAGTGTGCTCTGAAAATAGCTGGGTTCTGTGGCGCCAGCCACTGCTCTCAAAGAATCAAAGGAACTCCATGTGACACAGCAATATCGCCTCGTTAAGTGGAAGAGAGGAGCTGTTGCAAAATCCCCCAACCTTTAGGAAACCTTTAGCTAATTAGGCACAGATTAGTTAGATGCTGGCCTGCCAAGTGGATGTCTTTTCCCATTTCAGAAATACCCATCCTAGGGACTCAAGGACTTAGGTCAGCTTTACCAGTAAACACCAATATAAGCCTCTCTGTTCTATTTCAGCTTTGAGGAGGACACCTGGGTAAAAAAAAAAACAACTTGTAATTTTGATACCCAGAAAGTACCATAATCCATGCCTGTGGCACCTCCTCCCATATCATATGGTAGCCTCCTATTTTAATTAATTGTTATTTTTATAGGGGTACTAAACTCAGTTGTTTCTATGCTGCTGCAGGACTACAAGTGCTTTTGGAGTTCTCTAAACTCAACACCATCTAAATTCAGTACCTTGGAGCAAGGCTGTGGTTGCCTTACCTTGATCCTACCTCTGGCCTGGATGACATGGAAAATGAGGCTTCTCTACTAGTACTCTGGTCAGCCATGCAATAGTAAATTTTGAACTAGTCTACAGTGTTGTGATATTCTCCAGCTAGGAGGGAAAAAAGCACTCCAAAGGAGACAGAATGTAAGCTCCATGAGGGAGCGTTTATTATTTTTGTCTTTGCATCTCCAACTAAAAGAAGAGGCTAAAATGATCCAATAATATTGGAAGTAAAAACTTTGGGGGAGGTATTAGTTCTTTTGAGCATTCAAGAAACATTATTTTAGCTTCTCTTCACAACTATCTCTAAGGGTGAGTGGAAAAAAGTTTTCATGTTGCAAAAGGAGGATGATTGGAAATGTCTTAGACCTAGACTTTAAAATGACAATGCAAATTTTGGCAAAGCTAGGAAATAACCAAACTTTGAAGCAAACTGGTTTATCGATTTTTTAATTATCACTTGGTATTCATGTAGAATGAAAATGTTGGCTTAGGCAACCCACACAACACTGCTATGAAATGTTAATTTCGTTTAGACCTTAGCCATTACAGCACACTGGAGTCCTCAGAAACGGGCATTTTTTTTGTCTTCCTCTATGCCATTTCTTTGGTTACATGTATCTGTCACTTGTTTTCATCCACTTTATTCTATGAAATGAAGAAAGGGAACCATAGAGAGGCAAAAGCATGGGCCTAAAACACAGTGGTAAACCAGTGGTTTCCCAGGTTCTACAAAGGATCCTCTAACCTGCAATTCTTAGCCTTTTTGGCTTCAGGGTCGGTCACTTCCTTTACCCTCTTTAAAAATTGTGGAGTATCTCAAAGAGCTTGTGCTTATGTAGGTTATATTAATGGATATTTACCATATTAGAAATTAAAACATCTTAATAGAATTAAGAAAGTAGTTTTGACCTCTCAGACTACATGGAAGCATCTTGTGGATCCCTATAGGTCCCTGGATCATGTTTCAAGAACCGCTGCTTCCTAGAGCATTCCATTTCTTGTAGAATTTGAGTGAAATGATAACATCATCATGAACACTTACTGAATGCCCTCTATGGGCAGGGCACTGTGTTAGATGCTAGGAATACAAATGTATTTAACAATAGATCACATCTTTTGTTGTGACAAATAGATGGATAGATCGATGGTGCAGTGGATAGAACCCAGGCCTGGAGTCACAAAGACCTGAGTTCACATCTGTACTTAGACACTTACTAGTTGTGTGACTCTGGGCAAGTCACTTTACTCTGCTTGCCTCAATTTTGTCATCTGTAAAATGGGCTGGAGAAGGAAATGTCAAACCACTCCATTATCTTTGTTGAGAAAACCCCAAATGGGGTCAGAAGAGTTGGATTCAACTGAAAAACAACAGTGACAACACACCTGTAGAACAACTTAATTTATAAAATGGTTTACCTACAACAGTGAAGGTAAGTAGTAGTACAATCATTATCATTCCCATTTTCTAGTTGAAGAAACTGAGGCTCCAGCAACCTAAATTACTCATTCTTGGTTACAGAGATAGCAAGTGGCAGAGCTAACTCCCAGTCTTGTGCCATTTATGGAAGACTACTGTATTGCGGGTCCCCAATCTAAAGGAGCTCATGACCCACTTGGAAAGATAGGATGATTACAAAGAGAAATTAATATTAGCACAATATGGTATATGCTAAGTGGAATGAATATAATATGAGCTAAATTATTTATCCACAATATATATAACTGACAAAAAAGAAGAATTCTGTTTTGTTCAAAGTGGATTAAATAGGCTATTGTGTTAATTCATCAATTGGCCCCAGCTCCAGCCCAATTTTAGCACCCGTTTGGATCCATTGTTGTGTTCATTAGACACCACATCCTGCACTGTGTCTATTAGCCATTTTTAGAGGGGCCTCCCAAGGAGCCCTTTCTTCATTGCTATTTTGGGGAAAGTGAAAAGTCAATCAGGGCTGCAAATCTTTAAAGATGTGGTCAACTAAGGTTGTGCTCGGGAATGTATATGTCCATTAACTTTTCATTTCAGCTCAGAGTCCTTTCCTGAGCAACCCCCACTCTCCAGAAAAGTGAATGAGCTTCTATTTCTGATGCCAGTCTTCTGTCCATATTTTCCTCTAATTAAGTTACTATTTCTCAGAGCACACTTGAATCTCAGCAAGCCCCCTAAAATCACTTCCCTGCCAGGAATTCTCTAGAGAGGGCAAAGGTAAATTCAGGAGAAAGGTTCTAGGGGAAGCAATCTAGACTGTAACAACGCCTGAATTGACTCCCTGCTGGCCAGTTTTGAGTACACAGAAACAATACCTCAGCATGCCAATTGCACTTCCTCCTTAAGAAGAATGGAGGTGTGCCTTGAGCATGTACTAGATATGTGATCCAGGGCAAGTCATTGAAAGTCAAGATAGAATATCGACAAAAAGACAGAGGCAGCCGCGTGCTCATTGTCGCACGGCTGAGACCACCTTGCTCTTAAAAGCAGTTCAAAGTGGTCATGCTTTCTCTCAGCAACAAAGGAAAAAGTGATTGACAGAAAAGTAGGCTGATCCTTTTATTTAGTTACTGAATTCTAGTTCAGGAGCCCCTGAGTCATGATTTCTCCTAACTCTGAAACCAAATAGAAGACATTGCATCATCACATAGTATGAACCCTTCAATAATAGATGGCCAGAATCTGGCTCTCCTTAGGTTTCTACTTGGCCAAATGGACTGGAACCAGGCTGGACAATCTGTATATGCTTCAACAACTATACGCTGTAGGCCAGTTTACCATCGTAGGCTATGTGATTTTAGAATCCAATTCTATTTTTTAAAAGACTTGTAGACTTTTGTAGATTTTTTTTCAGTTAATCAATAGATATTTATTAAGTGCTTATGATAGGCACACAGTAAGACAAATATTAAAGTCATTGTCCCCAAGGAGCTTATATACTCTGTTGGAGGAAATGACCCAAATGCATAAATGTATGAACGTGTTTGCAGGGTATATGTTTTGGGGGATTACATATGATCAGAGCTTAAAGGGACCTTAGAGATCATTTAGTCCAACTCTTTCGTTTAATATAGATCAGGAAACTAAGACCGAGGGAGTTTAAGTGACTTGCCCATGGTTGTGTAGCTAGTAAATGGCAGAATGAAAATGTGGCTCACAGTCTGTTGACCTCCTCCTCAGTATCTTCCAATTTCCATATCTTATTTTCCGATCTCCCTCTTCAGAGTAAGTGGCCACTAGTTTGTTTTGATTCCATCAGGGCAGATTCTCAAACATAAATGGGGAAAGCACATATCTTTATTTTCATTAACTTCTAATTGAAATTTAACATTTCCTTCAATTATTGAAAACACATGATTCTGAGAAGGGGTCTATTGACTTCATCAGACTGCCAAAGAGGTCAGTGACACAGAGGAAGTAGATCCCATTTAAGAGCCAGAGATGCAATGATTTAATTGGCAAATCGTGGGCATGTCTCAATGTAATAATATGCTCTTTTTTTTAACACCAATGCATGTAGCAAACATCTGTTTGAGGAATAGCTGGGTCAGAAGATCTAGCATATTAATGAAAAAATTCTATTCTTGACTAGTCTGACTAGAGACTTTATCACAAGCTCCTTGGGAACAATCTAATGTGCTCAAGAGTGATCCTGGATCAGACAATTCACTTACTGCTGATACAGAAGGATATGGGACTTTTTGTCTCTCTTTTTGCTGGTTACTTCCAAAATCAGGGATGCAGTTATTTTAAATGTTACAGTTTAATCAGCAGATTATGTCATTGTTCTGGCTATGCCTTTTCTGAAATTACATATAAAACAGTAAATGTCTAATTAGAAACCTAGCTCCTCTAACTTATCCTGGAGATTGAGTTTGCCTGCTCTTCAATCTGCAAATTTTGCCCTGACCTTGGGAAGCAAAAATCAATAAAAACTGACTTGACGGGTAAGATTCTAGTATAGAAAAATATATAATTTGTTTTCTTTTGTAGATTTTGTTTGGCTAATAGGGAAACATGGGATAAATTGAGCACATGAACATGTGCGTGGCTATAATCCTCCCAACCTCAGCAGATAGGCTTGTGGTGCAGTGGTGATGTGAGGTCATAGATTCTGTGTAGAAGGGTTTTTCATGGTGAAGCATAGAAGAACGGCAGAAATGAGAAGACGCTCTGTGTTCTGTGGCCTATCACTATTCATGGCAAAGAAACTTCCCTTTCTACCATTAGAGAAGAAATGGGTGACACCCATGCAGGGGCAGAGCTAAGGGATTATTAGTAACCAGCTATCCTTAGATCTGAGCAACATAACAAAGTAGATCTTGAGCTGGAATTAAGCTCAGAGAGCATCTCCAGGGCTTATTAACCAGGAGTTTGTGAACTTAAAAAAATGGTTTTGATAACTTTATTTCAATATAATTGATTGTATTTTATTTTGTTTTATGCATTTAAAAACATTATTCAAAGAAGAGGTCTGTATACCCCACCACACTGCCAAAAGGACCTATTACATAAAACATTTAGGAACCTCTGATCTAGCTCAGCTTCCTCTTTTTTTACAGACAAGGAAATTCAGGCCCATGCAGGTTTCTAATAGAGAAGAAGGGATTGATACAGTGGCCTCTAGTAGTGGATAATATCCATTATATGAGAATTTTTTGACATGATTTATGTGCTTATTTAAGTTAGATTCATTCTGAATTATTCTAATTTCTCTTTTATTAATGCGGGAAAACTGAGCCCCAAGTATGGTAAAGTAAGGTTTGTCCAAGGTCATATACTTAAGCTAAGACAAGAGTAGTCCATTCTGAAATCTTACTTTATTCAGAGTTTAAGAAAAGATGAACCATGCCTGATCAAAGCCTTCTGGTCATAAAAAAAAGATTTGGATACTGATTCTTTAGGCATTTGCTTCCTACTTAGTAGTGCAAAAGTCCTGGGAATGTGCAGATGAAGGACTTTGAGATAATGAATTCATATCTCCCGACTATAGGTATGTCAGGTCCATAACCTTATATTTGTGTCCAGTTCCTTAAATAGATGTTTCACAGACAAAGAAACTTTGGGACTCAGGGTTCAGAATCCAGCCTCAGACACTTACTAGCTATATGACCTTGGGCAAGTCAATTAACACTGTTTGCTTCAGTTTCCTCATCTGTAAAATGACCTGGAGAAGGAGATGGCACATCACTCCAGCATCTTTGCCAAGAAAACCCCAAATGGGGTCATGAAGAGTTGGACGTGACTGAAAAAAGACTAACTAACAACAATACCCTAACAATTGTGGTGATATGCACCACTCTAGGGCTCCACAAAGACACCCTTCCCATGCAGATGGCACCAGTCTTGGGCATGAACAGGTTGGTTCAGGCTCTGTTAGCAAACACATGGTGAAGACTCCAGGCTCTTTAAGGCTGTGCTTTTAGGCAAAGGTAGGCTGGTTATATTTGCTTGTTGACTCTTCTGTTCTCCGTCTTGTAATATCCACCTGCATTTTAAAATTGCAATGTTTTCTAAAGCTTTAGGGTCTGGAGTTGGGGCAGGGAAAGGAAAGATTTTGACATCAACGTAGTAGGAAAACTAAGAGAAAAATGGCATATTGAAACTTCTTTTTGGCAAAGGACTCCAAAGCAGGAATGATAAAGAACAGGAAGAGGACCGTGAGAGGCATTTCCTAACTTAGTTTTCTGGAGTGTCAGAAAGGAAGTGTGGTAAATCAGTGGAGGGCCGTGGTTTCCTCTGTTAGCGAGGGGCAGACCTGTTTTATGTGTGTGGCTTTCCTACAGTGCTAAGATGAGGAATCTCCCACAGTTGTTCAATTAACTCAGCCTCAGAGAGATGACGGTTGTAAGAAGGAATTGACAAATAGTAGCTGAACAGCTGGAAATTCTTTAGCATATTTTTGATTTGTTCCAGATGCCCAATGTCCCCTAAACACAGCTTCTGATAGCAAGGGGCTGAAGACTCTTGTCCAGGAAAATAACGTCAAAGATCTCCTAATACTGCATTCTGGTTCTAGCTTCACAAATAGTTTCCCGACTCCTCTTGGTTGTGGACAGACCTTCTAGTGGTTTTAGCTAATTTCTGATTAATAATAATAATAATAACAGTAATAAAAATGTATGCTTCATATATGCTCATATATGAACACAAAACCCACTATCAGTAGAATAGGCTTTGAGTAGTTTAATCTAATGTTAGAGATTTTTTTCAGAGACCAGTCTACATTCCCTTATGTTTAAGATCACACATAGCTAATGTCAGGGTCTTGCAACCTTTCACTGGAAACACATCCTGACAGCTGATCCTAACATATCCTAAGGAGAGAGAATAGCTCATAAGATTCTGACAAGACCACATCTTTTACTGACCTTGTGATATGGACTCATTATATTAAATCTCTTTATTTTTTTTTCTGCTCAATATATCAGACAACTTGGCAGTACCACCAGGCATACAAGGCAGGGGAAACACAGCCTCAGACACAAAGGTAAGGAGAATTAAGGAAAATTGACATCCCTCAACCGTTTTGCTTCTCCATACAGAAGTCCCACACGGCCACCACTTTTCCTCTGCATCAGACTATCATACTTTACACAGAAAGTATGCCTCTGACCATGGTCACAAAGAGAAGCAGTGAATACTCTACATTTCCTTGTTTGGATGTGCTGTATTCAGGAAGCTTAAGCACGGGTGGGAAACTGGTTCCCTTCTGAGAACTGTTGTTTACAATTGCTGCCTGCTCACTCCCACAGCTCAGTCACACTACCTTGTTAGCTTTGATAGCAGAGAGCTGAGATGAGGGCTGGGAGCTGAAGGTAAGATCATGAACCAGAGCCAGGATAACTGGCCTGCACAAGCAATGACTGTAGGACTTTGATTTCACCACAGGATCATAGATTTCAAGTTGGAAAGGACTTTAGAGATCATGGATTCTAACCTTCTCATTGGATGACTAGCCCAAAGTCACCAGGTAATAAGCACCCTATCCTGGTTTTGAACCTAGGCCTGACTAAATCCAGCACTCTCTCTACTACATTAGGCTCTATCTGTCTGTTCACTGTACTAACTAGCACTTTTCTCCTCTAAAATTTATGCTTGCTTGTATTCTAATGGGAAAAAGTAGAAATCGATGGGTAGTTTTGACATTGTTGGAATGATTTAAATTAAATTAGTTGGTGATTGAGATAAAAATGGAGTTACCTTAATGCTTATGATAATTAACTACACAGTGCTAAGTAAAAGGCAACTTTGAATAATATAAAATGTGCAATGTACAATGCATAATCATGTTACAAAACTTTGACTACTGATCGGTTCTGGTTCATCATTGAAAGGAACTGCTGGTGGTCATGATGGTTAATTTTCAAAAAAGGGCAAGGGCAGGAGATTTTATAATGCTACTGTTTTCGACTGGAGCTGGAAGTGTATCTGCCATGATGCCACCTTGAATGGGTTCTTAATATGGAGCATCATTACCTGCAAAACTACCCTTTTCTCTATGTTGCTCACCTGACCCTCTGTACGGAACCCTTTCTTCCCCATTCTTCCCTTCACCCAACATACGCCCAGACACGTGATTTGGTTTTGAATTAATTGCTTCTGAACTCAAGGTTTTTTTGCAGCCTGTTCCCCAGATCTGGTATCTCATGGATTTCTGGCATTGATTTTTGGACTACCTGACCAGTTACGTGTTGGGTCCCTAGAGCAAAGCATTGTGCTCAGACAATACCAGCTTGTAGCCTATGAGGTTGTTGACTTTTTCTCACAGGTTAATTTTTGGATAATATTTAGTGTAATTTGGCCTCCTTCCCACTTCTGTAGGTACTTTGGGTCTGAGAGATAGGGGAATTCATTCACTTACCATTTGTTAAGGTTCTACTATGTTCCAAAGCATTATGCTGGGCACTGGGGATAAACAAATATTACATAGGACATGTTTCTTGCCTTCAGGGTACTTACGATCTAGTAAATTTGGCTTGTTGAGTCACGGTCACTTCACACTAGATTTTTTGGGTTTTGCTTTAAGGTTAAGAAATGAAGCATACTTATAGAGGAGCAAATTTTGGTAAGTTTGACTGTATGCGTCACACTGCTCTACTGCTGACCTTTGGGTTAACCAGCTACCAGAACTGAGGAGGATGGACATGGGATAGTGAAGAGAGCACTGGACTTGAAGTCACAAAGACCTCCCTATCCTGCCTCTTCCACTGCCCAGCTGTCTAACCTTGGACAAATTACTTAACTTCTCTGTGTCTCAACTTCTTCACCTGTGAAATAGGAATAATACTTGCTGTAACTATCGCACAGGGTTATTGCGAAATGCAAATGAAGTAATACATGTAAAATGCTTTGCAAATTGTAAAGTGACATGTAAATTCTAATTATTATTATTAACGTTGTATATCTAGGAGTTATAGCTTTAGCCAACAGATCTTCTTTTTTGTTTGGTTTGTTTTTGTTTTTTGAGGGGGGAAGGCAGGGCAATTGGGGTTAAGTGACTTGCCCAAGGTCACACAGCTAGTAAGTGTGTCAAGTGCCTGAGGCTGGATTTGAATTGAGGTCCTCTTGATTCCAGGACCAGTGCTCTACTTAGTGCTCCACCTAGCTTCCCCTACCTAACAGATCTTAAGGGTCAGGGCTTCACCTCTAAGTTTTTGTGGGGCTGAAATTAAATTTCCTCATCCTGTCTTTAGAACAAAACTTCTCAAATACAAGTTTCATTAACCTAATACCACCCCCACTCACCTTTCCTCTCCTCTCCTCTCCTCTCC
>JAQQSZ010020584.1:0-10106 GCA_028646595.1 Phalanger gymnotis
TCTCTCTCTCTCTCTCTCTCTCTCTCTCTCTCTCTCTCTCTCTCTCTCTTTCTCCCCCTCCATTTTTCTTCCATTCTGTCTTCCTTTCTTTCTTCTTTCTTTCCTTCCTTCTTTCCTTCCTTCCTTGCTTCCTTCTTTATCTCTTTCTTTCCTTCTTTCTTCTATCTCCATTCTTTCTATCCTTATTGCTTAACATAGTGCCTTGCATGTTGTAATTTCTTAAATATTGACTGTCAGACTTATTTATACAGTGAAAATTTCTAAAATACCTCTGGACCTATTTGTAATATAGCAGGCCACTTCAGAATCACATATTCCTATACGAGTCTGGTCTAGTCATGGAACAGGTCTATCCCAACCCCTACTCCTTGCTTGGGGGAAATGAGGGAGAGAATTTCTTTCTCCCTTTACTTCCAAGCAACTGTGAGCTTAAGAAATCTTATCAGTCATCAGAAACAATGCCTCCCCCATTCCCAATGCCTGGGAGCAGTTGTGATGGATAGCTGTATCAGTATCAGGCACTGAAAGACATATGTAATACATGTTACTTGTTACCCATGTGAACTTGACAAACCTTTTCTCCTCAAGGAGCCTCATTTTATTCATTTGTAAAATGAAAGTTGAACTAGGTGGCCTGTGAAGGACCTTCCAGTTCCAAATCTATGCTCTTTTGATGAACACATAAGGACCCTCATAAGGCATAGGAGAAAGTTGACTTGGGTCAGTAGAGAGAAACCACACACCAAAGAAATTATATATCTGGATGTAATAACATGTTAAAAAGGTAACCTTGGAGCTTAATGGAGAAGCAATTTGAAACTAATTATGAAACAGAACTTTAAAGTGTTTTGATGATTTCCCATTGACTGTGGCATTCCAGTCCTCAGCACCCTGAATATCAAGCCTGCACAGTTTCTTCTACAAAGTCTTTTCACTTTGTGGATACACAAAATGAAGAAGAAATGGAGCCAATTAGCTAGATAAATGAAATGAAAAGACACCTTTCCTTAAAATGAAGAATTATTGAAATAGACACATGATTGAGGGAAAAAAATGCTTTTCTTTTAGCTTTTAATCACCTGACTAATTTTTCAAATTTGTCACTGTACTTTAGGCATCTCTGCCCATATTACATCAATATTTTAAATAGGAGTAGCCCATCTCCTTCTCAGCCCTCTAGCTTCTTTTGTGTATCTGTGTGTCCTTAAGGAAAATAAAGCAATTGATAATTGGAATCCTTTGAGACCAGAAGAATTGTCTTGACTATACTATACAGTATGGATGGCCTTTGATTAGTCTACAAAGAAATGGGATTCCAGAACTGTAGGAACTAATTCAGAAACCAATTTCTTGTATGCGATAGATGATCTTACTTGGTAACAGGTTTTCGTCAAAAGACTTTGTATAGAATAAGATGAGCTACTATGTGATGTTTCTTCCTTTAAATCACCATAATGGGAAAATTTAGACAAATAAGTCTGTATATTAAAAAAACATAATTTGTTTGGAGAGCAATTTTCTGAGGAATTTTTTCTGCTTGTGTTGTACATGTTTGTATTGGAATAGGAGCTTTTCCCCTGCACTAAATTTGTTACTTGCTTTACTTTGCACTAGAAAGTGGGAAGCAATAACCTGAGCTCATCAAAGCAATTTAATCATTCATTCATTCAATCAACCAATATACACTGAGGTACAGTGTTAAGCACTGTTGGTGTATACAAGGACAAATTATAGTTCCTTCCCTCAAAGAGAAGGCAATGTAGGAAGGAAGGTTTCATTTAAAAATAAAGTTGTTGATTTATTTTGTTTTTGCATCAACTTTATATTTAGATATAATCTTCCCACTTCGTCTTCAGTGCTCTGTATTTTGTAATAAAGATTAAAAGAGAAGTAGAAAAAAATGCTTCCTGAAAAGAGCCAATATTTTGACCTAATCTTACACTGTTGGTAGTATTCCACATCTATTGCCACAAAACCCTACAAATCAGGGCAGGAGGTATATTTCTTTAGGGCCAGATATGGCCATTATAATTATGTATCTAGTTTCAGAGGTTTGATTTACTTCATCTTGTTGGAGTTATTGTGTATATTGTTTTCCTAGTTGTGGTTGAGTATATTCAATTTGAACGCTCATTTTAACAAATGATTACTGAGTATTTTCTATGTATTGAGTACCATGTTAGGTGCTTGAGAAATAGGAATACAGTATATGTCATTTGATCTATTCACAAGCATTTATTAAACATCTATTGTGTGACAGGCTCTGTGCTAAGCACTGGGGATATTGACAGATGCAAAATGAAACAATTCTTACTCTCAAGTAATTTATATTCAATGAGACATGAAACTTGATTTCTACTAGGGGATAAGATATGTACCCAACTGGCTATTAGGCAGCTAAGTGGCACAGTGGATTGATGCCAGGTTTGAGTCAGGAAGATGTGAATTCAAATTTGGCCTCAGATACTTACTAGCTCTGTGATCCTAGGAAATTCACTTAATCTTTGATTCCTCATCTGTAAAACGGGGATCAGAGCACCTGTCTCCCAGGGTCATTCCAAGGATCAAATGAGATGCAATTATAAAATGTTTAGCACAGTGCCTAGCACATAGTAAGTACTATGTAAATATTGGCTATTATTATTTACTATAAAACATGCCAGTATAGCGGAGAGATATAAAACAAATATGATGTAAAATTTAAAAGAGCGAAGGTTCTTTTTACAGAAGATATCAGGGAAAGTTTTATAGTGTTTACAAAAGAAGTAGAATTATATTTCACAAAGAGACATGGAGATATTCTAAGCATAGGAAGCAGCAAGATCAAAGGCATCAATGCAGGAAAACATAAAGACAGAGGTCATTCTAGTTTATTTGTAGTAGAGTACTAAGTGGAGAGTGATATAAAATAAGACAAAAAGAGACCAAAAGAAAGAGAGGCAGCATGGTGTAGGGAAACAAGCACATGTCTTTGAGTAAGGAAGAACTGAATTCAAATCCTTTAGATACATTTAGCTTATAATCCAAGTAATTTAACCTCTCTGTGCCTTATAGATTTCATTGATAAATTGGGGAGACTTGGTGACATCTAAGGTCCATCTTAGCTCAGGAGCTATGGATCTATGAAGTACACAAATAGGTATACTACAAGGCAGAGTATAAGCCTCATAAGAGAGATACAAATATAACCTTGCAGAGTTTCAGAGGAAAAAGAAATATTTTCTGATTAAGGGGATGAGAGAAAGCTTCAGGAAAGAGGTAAAATTGGAACTCCAGGACAGTTAGATGGAGCAGTGGATAGAGTGCTTGGCCTGGAGTCAAGAAGATTCCTCTTCCCGAGTTCAAATATGGCATCAAGCACCTCTTAGCTATGTGACCCTGGGCAAGTCAATTAACCTTGTTTGCCTCAGATTCCTCATCTCTAAAATCAAGTGGAGAAGGAAATGGCAAACCAGTCCAGTATCTTTGCCAAGAAAACCCCAAAAGGATCATGAAGAGTCAGACAAGACTGAAATAGCTGAACAATAATCAGAGCTGGGCCAAGAAAGAGATAATGGAAAAGACTACCAGAAAAAAAAAGACATGTACAAGGGAATAAAGAGAGACAAAAGTAAAACCAATGTAGAAATTAACATGTTTTGTTGTCAGGAGCATAGGGTGCGGAAAGGGTGATTTTAGAAAGATGACAGATAAGCATGGGGATAAAATTACTTAATACCTAGGACTTATTATATCTAATTGGTCTCCCAGATTCTAGACTCTTCCCTCTCCTGTCCATCTCCAGAGTTGCCAAAGTGATATTTCCGAAATACAGATCTAACCACCCCCTCCCCCCAGATAAAAATACACAAAACAAAGTAAAAATAAGCATGTAGGATCCTCTATTGCTTCTGGGATAAAATACAAAAGCTTCAGCATAAAGAGAGAGAGAGAGAGAGAGAGAGAGAGAGAGAGAGAGAGAGAGAGAGAGAGAGAGATGACATTCTATTTCCCATCTCTCTGCCTTTGCACAGGTCATTGTCTCCCATGTCTGGAATTTACTCCTTTTAAAACTATGTTTCTTGGAATTCCTAATTCTCTCAAGGCACAGATCTGGTACCAACAATTATATTAGAAATTTGTTATTCCTCTTCCCCCCATGAAAATAATTTTGTTTTTGTTATATTTCTATTTTTCTATGTATGTATATTGTTTCTTCCCAGGTAGAAAGTACTTGAGGAGAACTGTTTTTATCAGCAGTAATTATGTATCTTGCACATAATACCAAATTTTTGAAGTACCAAGATTGTTTTCTTTTAATTAATTTAATTAATATGTCCTTACTTCACCTATCTTGAAAAAATTTAAAATAAAAAAACAAAAAATCAAATCTTTCACTATATATCTACATAGTCTGGCAAAACAAACCCAAATATTCATCATGTTCAAAAAATGAACATTTCTTTCTGTATGTTATCATCTCTCTGTCAAAAGGTGATTTCATCTTCATTCTTTTAGTTCATTCTAGTAGTTGAACATTGTGTTTATTAGAATTCTAACATCTTACAAAGGTGTTTTTTCTCAAAAATGTTGTTATTATGGTATAAAGTATCCTAATTTTTTCATGATGTACCCTCAATTCATAAGGGTTTCCTCCAATTCTTCTGAAATTGTACATTTTGTAATTTATTATAGCACAATAAAATATTCCATTACATTATATCTCCAAATATGTTTAGCCATTCTCCAACATGAGGGCAGCTAGATGGTGCAGTGGATAGACTGCCAGGCCTGGAGTCAGAAGGACCTGAATTCAAATCCAGCTTTGGAGACTTACTAGCTGCTTGATCATGAGCAAGTGACTTAACCTTGTTTCCCTCAGTTCCTCATTTGGAAATGAGATGGAGAAGTAAATGTGAAACCGCTCCAGTATTTTTGCCAAGGAAACCCCAAATGGAATCATGAAGAGTTGGAAACAATTAATTGACTCAACAACAAGATGAGGATACCCTTTCAGTTTCCAACTTTTGGCTAACATGGGAAGAGAGGGAATTTACTTGATACATGGTCTTTAAAGTGAAATAACCTGTTTACTTTCTGTTGCAGCCCTTCTACTTATCACATCCCTCATCCTATGTTTTTTGCTGTTTCTTCTGTTTAAGCTTTTTTATATTCACATTAGTTTTTATTTCTTTTTTTTAAATTAATTAATGTTTTTAGTTTATTTTAGTTTACAATATTCAGGTCCTCAAGTTTTTGAGTTTCAAATTTTCTCCCCCTCCTTCTCCTCCCCCTCCCCAGCCAAGATGGCATGCAATCTGATATAAGTTCTACATATACCTTCACACTAAACATATTTTCACAATAATCAAGTTTTATAGAGAAACTATAACCAATGGAATGAACCATGAGGAAGAAGTAACAAAACAGAAGCAAAAATAAACAAAAAAGAGAGCAAATAATTTGCTTCAATCTGTATTCAGATTCTGTAATATTTTATCTGGATGTGAATTGCTTTATGAGTCTTTTGGAGATGCCTTGGAACTTCGCATTGCTGAGAAGAGTCGAGTCTATCAAAGTTAGTCATCAGAGATACCATGTATCTGTAATGGTGTATAATGTTCTCCTGGTTCTGCTTCCCTCACTCAGCATCAGATTATATAAGTCTTTCCAGGTTATTAGGAAGTCCGTCTGCTCCTCATTTCTTATAGCACAATAGTATTTCATTACATTCATATACCACAACTTTTTTAGCCATTCCCCAATTGATGGGCTTCCCCTTGATTTCCAATTATTTGCTACCACAAAAAAGAGTTACTATAAATATTCTTAAATATACTGATCCTTTTCCCACTTTTATGATTTCTTTAGGATACGGCCCTAGAATTGGTATTGCTGGGTCAAAGGATATGCACATTTTTATAGCCCTTTGGGCAAAGATCCAAATGGCTCTCCAGAAAGGTTGAATCAGTTCACAACTCCACCAACAATGTATTAGTGTTCCAATTTTCCCACATCCTGCCCAGCATTAATGATTTTCCTGTTTTGTCATGTTAGCCAGTCTGAAAGGTGAGATGTGGTACCTAAAGAAATGTTTTGATTTGTATTTCTCTAATAAATAGTGATTTAGAACATTTTTTCATATGACTTTAGATATCTTTAAATTTTTCCTCTGAAAACTGCTTGTTCACATCCTTTGACCACTTATCAATTGCAGAATGACTTGTATTCTTATAAATTTGAATCAGTTCTCTGTATATTTCAGAAATGAGGTCTTTATCAGAGACTCTGGTTATAAAAATTCTTTCCCAATTTTCTGTTTCCTTCCTAATCTTGGTTGCATTGACTTTCTTCTTACAAAGCTTTTCAATTTAATGTAATCAAAATTATCTATGTGCATTTCATAATGTTACCTATCTCTTTTTTGGTCATAAATTCTTCCCTTTCCCATGAATTTTACAGGTAAACTATTCCTTGCTCTCCCAGATTGCTTATAGTATCAACTTTTATATGTAAATTGCAAAACCATTTTGACTTTATTTTGGTATACGGTGTTAGATATTGGTCTATGCCCAGTTTCTACCATGCTACATTCCAGTTTTTCCAGCAGTTTTTGCTAAATAATGAGTTTTTATCCCTGAAGCTGTAGTCTTTGGGTTTATCAAACAGTAGATTACTATAGTCATTAGCTACAGTGTCTTGTGTACCTAATATATTCCACTGATCCACCACTCTATTTCTCAGTGAGCACCAAATAGTTTTAATGATTGCTGCTTTATAATACAGTTTAATATCTGGTATGGCTGGGCAATTCTCTAGAAATTCTTTTCATTAATTCCCTTGATATTCTGGATCTTTTTTTCTCTCAGATGAATTTGGTTACTATTTTTTCCAGCTCTATAAAATATTTTTGGTAGTTTAATTGGTGTGGCACTAAACAAGTAAATTAATTTAGGTAAAATTGTCATTGTATTATATTAGCTCAGTCCAACCATGAGCGACTGATGTTTTCTTAATTATTTAGATCTAATTTTATTTGTGTGAAGAGTGTTTTGTGATTGTGTTCATATACTTCCTGGGTTTGTTTTGGCAGGTAGACTCCAAAATATTTTATAATGTCTACAGTAATTTTAAATGGAATATCTCTTTCTATCTCTTGCTTTTGGGTTTTATTAGTAATATATAAGAATGTCGAGGATTTATGTGGGTTTATTTTATATCCTACAACTTTGTGAAAGTTATTTATTATTTCAAATAGTTTTTTTTTACTTGATTCTCTACTATTCTCTAAATATATCATCATATCATCTGCAAAGAGTGATAACTTAGTTTCTTTTTTGCCTATTCTAATTCTTTAAATTTCTTTTTCTTCTCTTATTGCTAAAGCTAACATTTCTAGAGCCAAATTGAATAATAGGGGTGATAAAGGACATCTTTGCTTCACTTACGATCTTTTTGGAAATGCATCTAGCTTATCCCCATTACATATAATGCTGGCTGATGGTTTTAGGTAGAGGCTATTTATCATTTTAAGGAAGGTTCCATTTGTTCCTATGGTCTGTAGTGTTCTTAATAGGAATGGATGTTGTATTTTGTCAATAGCTTTTTCTGCATCTATTGAGATAATCGTGTGGTTTCTACTAGTTTATTGTTGATATAATCCATTACACTGATAGTTTCCCTCATAATGAACCAGCCTTGCATTTCTGGAATAAATCCTACCTGGTTGTAGTGTATATTAACATGATAAGTCACTATAATCTTTTCCCTAATATTTTATTTAAAATTTTTGCATTTTGATTAATTAGAGAAATAGGCCTATAATTTTGTTTCTCTGTTTTCACTCCTCCTAGTTTAGGTATCAGTACCATATTTATGACATAAAAAGAATTTTGTAGGACTCCTTCTTTGCTTATTTTCCCAAATAGTCTCTATAGTATGGGGATTAATTGTTGTTTAAATATTTGATAGAATTTGCTTGTAAAGCCATATGGCCCTGGAGATTTTTTTCCTAGGGAGTTCATTGATGGCTTGTTCAATTTCTTTTACTTTTTCTGAGATGGGGTATTTAGGTATTTTACTTCCTCTTCTGTTAATCTATTTTTGTAAATATTCATCCATTTCCCTAAGATTGTCACAATTACCGGCTTAAAATTGGACAAAATAGCTGCTCATAATAATTTTCATTGGAGGTGAATTTATCTTTTCCATTTTTGATACTGGTAATATGGTTTTCATCTTTCTTTTTTTCTTAATCAAAGTGACCAAAGGTTTATCAGTCTTATTGGTTTTTTCATAAAATCAGCTCTTAGTTTTATTTATTGGTTCAAAAGTTTTCTTGTTTTCAATTTTATTAATCTCCCTTTTGGTTTTCAGTATTTCTAATTTGGTATTTAATTGGAGATTTTCAATTTCTTCTTTTTCTAGCTTTTCCATTTCCATGCCCTATTCATTGGTCTCCTTTTCCTCTATTTAATATGTGTAAATGTTCAGTTATATAAAGCTTCCTCTAAAAACTGCTTTCACTGTGTTGCATAAGTTTTGGTATTATGTTCTCATTATTGTCATTCTCTTGAATGAAGTTATGGATTGTTTCTATGATTTGTTCTTTTACCCATTCATTCTTTAGAATTAGATTGGTCAGTTTAAAAATAATTTTTAGTCTATCTTTCCATGGCCATTTATTACATATAATTTTTATTGCATCATTATCTAAAAAGAATATGTTGGTAAAAGAACGAATCATGAAACAATCCATAACTTCATTCAAGAGAATGACAATAATGAGATAACACACCGTAATGTCCCGTGCGACCCTGACTGTAGTTCCTCAATATTTGATTTTTTTTGGCTTCTTATAGTCTTTTCTCCTTAACTTGATAATTATGGAATTTAGCTACAATATTCCTTGGCATCTTCAATTTGGGTTCTCTTTCAAGACTTGATTGGTGGATTCTTTAGATGACTATTTTGCCTCTGGTTCTAGGATCTCAGGGAAGTTTTCCTTGTGATTTCTTGGAAGATACTGTCTGGGCTCTTTTTTTCATCATAGCTTTTTGGTAGACCAATAGCTCTTTGATTTTCTCTCCTGGATCGATTTTCCAGGTCAGTTATTTTTCCAATGAGATATTTTACCTTTTTTTCTCTTTTTTCATTCTTTAAATTTTGTTTGACTGATTCTTGATGCCTCATAGAGTCATTAGCTTCTACTTGCCTAATTTTAATTTTTAACAAATTATTCTCTTCAATTAGCTTTTGTGCCTCCTTTTCCATTGGTCAATTTTTTCCTTTTAAAGTAGCTATTTTCTTCAGATAGGCTCTGTACCTCCTTATCCATTTGACCAAATTTACTTTTTAGGACTTTTTTCTCTTTAGTGAATTTTTTTTTTCATTTTGTCATTTGTATTTTTAAAATTATTGGTCTATTTTTCTTCTAACTCTCTAATTTGGTTTTTAAATTCCTTCTTGATCTCTTTAAAGAATTCCTTTTGGGCTTGAGACCAGTTTATATTCCCTTTTGAGGTTTCAGATGTGGATATAATGTCAATGATGTTTCTTCTGAATTCATATTTTGATCTTCTACATCCCCATAGTAAGATTCAATGGTCTTTACTTTTTTAGTCTGCTTCTGATTTATGGTGGTTGCCTTTTTCCTGGCTTTTATACTGGATCTCTGCCTCTAGAGCACAGGAGGCTCTGTCCCATGACTCTTGTGATAGGAGCTAGGGTCCTGGTGAAGTAAGAAGGCTGAATTTATAATCTCAAATATAATCATGTATATGTTTGAATGGTTAGAAATCACAAGGTATGAGAGATTCTCTAAGTAGAACACAATAAAACATTTATTTAGGCTCCACAGAAACAGATTCATGAACCAGCCTCCCCATTTCGACACTTTGATCACAAGTTTCCAGGCCCAATAAGTCTGCCTCACAAGAGTAACCAGGAGGCCACAGAAAAACAAGATAGTATTTAGCCAAATCATATTTACTGGCCTCAAGTCCTTGCTCGCACTCCTGGGTCTACACAGGGGTCAGCTCTACTTTCGGGTCAGCTCTGCTTCCACAGCTCCTGCTTCAGCTTCGGCTTTCTCTTCAGCTTTGGCTGTAGCTGTCTCTGCCACTGTT
>JAQQSZ010020585.1:0-10106 GCA_028646595.1 Phalanger gymnotis
GGCCTTCCTACTACACCGATGGAAGAGTTTTCACAGTGACTCAGCTCCAAGGCCAGGAAAGCACCATGCCAAGGTGAAAACCTGGCTCAGAGGTAGTCATTACAGCATTCCAGAGGCTTTGAATCTCACAAGATGCTTGGACTGTGCAAGGAGTTTGGTATCACCCTTCTTCTCTTTGACAAGGACAGTCTCAGAGAGTGCATGTTGCCTGTTACTGCACACATGAAAGCCAAGGAACACAGATGGCCCATAAAGAATAGAAGAGACATGTTCACTTTGGCGCAAAAGTGAATTCCATTTTTCTATTGATATTCCCAGGAAACCGGAGAATTATTTCCATGCAGAAAATCTCCTAAAAATGAATTCACATAGTTCATTTATTCATTTGTTTCTTCATTAATTCATTCTTCCATCCATTCTTCAAGCAAGGTCCTACTTGTATTTTCTCCTCTCTCCAGCTCACTCTCTTCCCAGCTGTCAAAAACACATTAGCCCATGTTATTCCCTTGCTCAAAAACCTCCAGTGACTCCCTATTCCCTCCAGGTAAATTCAAGTTCTTTCTTGGTGTGGCATTTGAAATTTTTCACACTGTGTCTCAAATCTATTTTCTGGGCCTTTTGCACAGTCTTCCCTTTCACATATTCTAACTTCTGGCTAATCTGGCCTGTTTGCTGCTTCCTGAGATGGGCATCGCACAAAGTGCATTGTAAACTTTGGCACTGGATGTCCTCTATTCTAGGAATGCATTTCCTCTCCACCTCTCCCTCTTAGAAGAACCAGATTTCTTCAGTGGGCAGCTCAGACTCCACCTTTAATCAGAAGCCTTCCCTGATTAGCTAACTGGTTAAGACTCTAGTTCTCCCTCTCAAATGACCATTGATGCATTTGTATATTCACCTGCGGAATTCCACACACCTCCCTGATGTAAATACCTCGAGGGCAAAATGTACTTTTTGTTTTGTTCTTGTTTCTGTAATTCTCATTCAGAGTAAATGGCACATAGTAGTCACTTAATAAATGTTTCTTGGTTTGGAGATTATGCCAGGGTCATGGAAGCAGTGCCAGTATCAGTCAGTCAATAAACAAGCATTTACTAATTTCTAAACTGTGTCAAAAGACTGTGCTAAGCAATGGAGAATCAAAGAAAAAACCCAGAAACAAAAGCAGACCCTGCCCTCAAGGAGCTTACAGTCAAAGGAGAACCAACCTCCAAGTTGGAAAGTCTTGGCTATTTACTGATCCATTTACTGTCAAGAGGTTTCATCTGAAGACCAACTTAAGATGTGACACAAAAGGGCATCCCAAGGTATTTCATAGGATGGTGATTATTCATTTTATTTCTTCAGCATAGAATGCCTACCAAGGCTTGGTGGAATCATTCTAGGTAGTGTGAGAGTGGGCAAAACAGAATAGTTAATAGAGTATCCGGCTTAAAGTCAAGAAGATCTAGGTTCAAATGCTGCCTCAGATATTTATAAGCCATGTGACACTGGACAAGCTCCTCTGTCCCCTGGGCAACGAGCCCTTCTTGGGCCTGTTACCTCATCTGTAAAATGAGAGTTCTAGGTTTCTGAATCTATCACCCTATCTTCTTACAGATGTCAGATCCATGGAAATACTGAACTGGTCCTTGCATTATTAAGCCTCTCTTGTTCCTCAGGCAGATATAAGGATTAAGAAAAGATAAGAGTCCTGGATTTTAACAGAGAGGAACATTTTTGGAAACCTGATAAATGTTTCTGCAGAAGGATGCTTCAAAGCAGCAGCCTACTATTGGGCAAAAGCACTGGGCCTATAGTCAGGAGAGAGCTGGGTTCACATCCTGTTTCAAACACTGACTAATTGTATTACTGTGGGAATGGAGCCAGTGGGTTTGGTCTTGAATTGGTCAAACTCTGCAACTTAACTACTTATAAAATTTGGTCAAGTCAATTAATTTCTACAAGTTCCAATTTCCTCACCTGTAAAGTTGAGGGTCATGCTAGATGATCATGGCCACTAAGAACTTTTTAATTTCTAGCCATATGTTTCTATTATCCTGATTCAATTGACCTCTCTGAGCCTCAGTTTCTCCTTCTGGAAAATAGGAACAAGCACAATATTCAGAAAGTTTTGTTTTGATCCTCAGAGAAGATAATGGATGAATGAATAAAGGATTTATTAATCACTTGCTATATGTAAAACACTAAGGTCTGGGGATACAAATAAAAAATAGGACAGTTCCTGTTCTCAAGGAGCTATATTCCAATAGGAGAAAGAATACATGTGGAAGGTTTCAGCTGCAAATCAGGTGAAACGGTCATATGGTCGGTTGCAGAATGCATTGTAAACTTTGGGGTGCTGCATAAATTACAATTGTTACTAATTAGCTCTACTGGAACTTTCTTACAAACTTAAAAATTCTTGTATCAAATTTCCTTTATAATGTTCACACTTGTACCACACACACACACACACACACACACACACACACCCTAAACACTTAAGTCTTCATTTTTTAAAACTAAATCCAATAAACCCAAGCCACGATTTAGGTAGAAATGGCAGATTCTACTTGGAGTTTTTTTTTGAGAGTTTTTGAAATTTAGTTTTCTCCATATACTTCTGTATGATGCTTTAAGGTCTTCATTGAACTTCTAGGAAAAGTTTTTCTCAACGAAATCCCGGGAGTTGAGTTGCAGAACAGGCAAAGTCAAGGAAAGCCCTTATTTAGATAACATTAACCACCCTGTCCCCCAATGCCAAAGGCCAAGTATGTCACTCATATTTTCCTCTTCCTCTTTCAGCCTCCTTGCACCTCCTCCAGGGTCCTTGGTTCTTTTAAAATGATTTGGGGTATCTAGACACTTCCACTGGCTCCAGCTGCCACTGATGGTGCTCCCCAGTTATAAGGGCATCCCCTGAATTCTGGTTCCATTCAGTTTCTAAAAGACGAGCTTTTATAAATGTCTATTTAATTCAAAGGTATTGGAATGCCTATACCAACATACATACTCCCTGGAATGTGGGCCATAATCCACCCTTTCCATACCATCACAATTAATGGGGAGGGAAGAGGAGTAGGGTCAAAGATTAGTTCAGGTCTATATAGCATGGTCCCAGTTCCAAGGCCAAAACCCTCTTAAGCTGGAGTCCCAGGCATCCTGGCTTCTCAGTGCTTCTCTGACAGGTTGACTAACTACCAGATCTTTCTGGAACCCTGGCTCTGATATGACTGTGGTTTGACATTGGTTGGGAGAGATTATACCCTGTATATGCAGTTGAGAAGGAAAAATGAAATGAAGAGATACCTCAGGGCTAAAAGCAAAGGCAGAAAGACTTTCCTTCTTCCCCAGTACAGTTCTGGGTGCCTAGGCTGAGAGTTAATCTCCACCTTCTCTGGGCTCTAAGTAGGAAAGAGAGGAGACTGTCCTAGTTTGGCATTTTCAAAGACATCGCATATTCCAGCCTTACAGTCAATCCCACCCACATGGTAGGAAAATGCAGGATACGTTTTCCCAGAAGAAAGTGCCTTCATGTTAGACAATCCAGGCATGCTTCAAAGCCCCAATTTCATTTATTTAGCCAAATATGCACTTCACATATTTGGAATAATGTGCCATTTTTAATTTTTATTTGACAATTATACATATATTTGGATGGAAAAAAGAGACCTGGGGCTATACTCTGTCTCTGACAATTTGAAGCCATGTTAGAATCAATGATCCTCTCTGAGCTTTGATTTCCTCAATCACAAAATGAGACAATGATACTTGAGGCACCTACTTCACTGGGCTGTTGTGAGGCTTCAATTAGTCAAAGCAGCATAAAGGGGTGTGTGTGGGAATTAATTGTTAATTTTCCCCATCCCATGGATGGGAATTCTATGTTAAACTGGGATTCTTCTGGACTGAGGCAATTAGAGACTAGGTGTGAAAAGAAGCCTGTTCTGGGGTGAGGGACTTGGTCATACTCTGAGGTGCTTGTATAAAAGCCAAGACCAGAGAGTGATTTGGAGTATCTTGGAGGGGCAAGAAAGAAGTGAGGACATCAAGAGCTTAGGTGGAAACACCTGGCAGTCTAGATACCACTAGAAAAAGGAAGAACACAGGACTGAACCCTAACAGAGAAAGGAGAGAGAAGCTAGAGTCATTGTTTCAACAGGAATCTTAGAGCTCCAGATCAGCCTGCTGCCACCCCTGGGGCTCCCCCACTCAAGGACTCTAGGACATTCCAAGGAAAGCTCTACTGTTTCCGCAGCCTTCCATCCTGGTGACTTTTACTAGCAGGCACGACCTCTAAAATTTGGTCAAGGGACTTTAGGTCCATTGGCTTAACTTTTTTCATCTATAAATGAGGGAGTGGGGCTAGATGGCCTTTCCCAGTTCTAGCCCTCTACCATACTCTGCTGTTTCTTTGCCAGATGTTTTTGGTAACCAGAATCTTCCCTTGACCACAAAGAGATGGCCAAACCTCTGCCTAAATGTTGGCAGTTTTCCTGAGTGGGGGCTCACAGCCATTGTGATTGTGCTACTAGCTTCTTATCACACACATCAAGTTTCTAAAGCAAGAGATGGTCATGTCGACCTGTGGCTTAAAACAAGCCAATTATTGCAATGGACTGTGATACACAATACTTTTTAAGTCTTAAAACAATATTTAAATGTCAATTGTCACTTTTTTTTATCTTATCACCTCTTGTTTGATAGTCCAGTGAAAAGCAGCTGTCCTGCTTTATTCTTTCATATTTATTATTCTTTAGGTTATTACTATTATTATTGTTAATATATCATAAGATTGCAGGGTCACAAGACCTTATAAAGCCTCATTATAGCTATCACATCATTAACCCACCTCATTTTATACACAAGGAAACTGAGTCCTAGAAAGGCTACATGACTTGCCAAAAGTGGCAAGCAAAATGTGGTAGCTTTTCACATGGTTGAAGACAGTCATCATAGTCACTCAGAATCGTCTGTTTTCCAGGTTGGTACTAGACAATGAGGTCCTTTCTAGAGCTGAACTGCCAAGCATTCAAAGCCTACTGTGCTGAGAGCATAGCTTTGATGGGCCAGACATGTTGTTCAAATGCCAAATGCATGCTTGCCTAAAAAATGATTTTATGAAGATCTCACACAAAGCAGGAGCTCATATCAAGATCAGAAGTGATATAAGGACAATCTCAAGGTCTCTCTGAAGAACTTTGGAGTTGCTTGTGAGACATGAGAGATGCTGGCACAGGATCACCCAGCATGGCAAGACCACTTTAAAGAGGACACGAGTGTTCTGAGCAAAGCAGAATTGCAGCAATGCAAAAGAAATGTGAGGTATGTAGATTTAGAGACAGCTCCATCTCAAATGGTTATATGGATTCTTTGTATCCAACCTGTGGTAGAGCCTTCTGAGCTCATATTGGTCTGATCAGTCACAGTCAGAAACACGGTACATTGACCCTGACAGTACAGGGTCATTTTGGTCCTCTTCTAGTACAAAGGACAACCATCTGCCAACTGTTCAGTCAATCAATGTTTCTCTGGGCAGCCAAGGTTTACATTGGATACAGCTTTGGACTTGGAATCAGGAAGACCTGAGTTCAAATGTGATCTCAATCCTTTACTAGCTGTGTGTCCTTCGACCGGTCAATGAATCTATGTCTGCCTCAGTTTTCTCATGGGCAAAAGGAGAATAAAGATTCATATGGTGTCTACCATGTGCCAGGTGCTGTGCTCTGCATTTTACCAATATTATCTCATTTAATCCTGAAGCCAATCCAGGCAGGTAGATGGCTGTTAACCTGATTTTACAGATTAGCCAAATGTAAAGGGGGGAAAATAACATCTATCTTGAGAGTTGTTGTGAGGATGAAATAAAATATTTGTAAAGCCACCTTTAAATAACTCTGTAAATACTGTCTGTAAGTGCTAGAGATTACTCCTGCTCATTCTACGGCTTCTCGTGTTCCATGGACTCCATCCTTCCTCAGTTCTAGTTGCTCTCCTGTCAACATTCTCCAGCTTTGCACTATCTTTTCCAAAATAAGGCTCTTAGAACCAGGCACAGGTTTCCATGGTTGGTCTTAGCAGGGCAGAGAACAGTGTGAGCCTTGGCTTCCTCAGCCCCCGAGTTATTCCGAGTCTCTTCTTGTAGTCCAAGATGACAGTGGTCTTTCTGCCCGAAACCCCCAACCCCTGATCCATCTCACAGAAAATGTTATCTGCCCATATGGTCTTTGATCTGGCAAAACAATTTTATTTATATTTATAAAACTTTACATTCATCTCTATAAAATTTCATACGATAAGGTTTAGTCTGTCAAGATCTTTTTGCGCCCTGACTCAAGTCTTCTAGTGTATTAAACCTTCCCCAAGTTATGAGTCTTCATTCCAACAGCTTCATCATGCTGATGTGCTCTAGTGGACATGTGATAGCTCCATTGCAGGCATGCACCCTCCAATGACACAGAGGCAAGCCATCCACTCCTGCCAGTCTACACCCTCTCACAGGCCTGCCACAGTGGGTCCAATCTATGTCCTCACTGTCTCTCACTCCTCAGTAAGCCAGGGATAAAACATGCCAGCCATGGCAATCTCATAGGGTTGCTGTGGGGTTCAAGTCCAATGAAGTCAGAGGTGAGCCAAGACTTTGAGAACCAGGAAGCACTCCAGACTCTAAAGCTTTCTTACTACTTTCAGGGTTTAGTGAATGATTGACCAGGCTAGGATACTGGGAATTTCAATGGCTGCAATATTTCCTGCCTTGCAAATAAATCTGTTTGACTAAATTCAGGAGAAGAGTAATTTGGAAGCGTCCATCTTCCGAACCTGATGTCCCAATAACACGTTGAGATAGACGATAGGAGAAGAAGTCTAGAAGAAAGTCGTTTTCCCTAAGGCCAAAGCAGCCTAACCCACTTCCTAACAGTGATAATCCCATTCAGCACCCAGCCTGTCATCCCAGTGGCAGTGCGCAGTATTTTAAACTGATTTTACGTCAAATTCAAGCGGCCAGTGAGGAACGCAGAAATATGTATCCAAACTCTCAGATGAAATAAATTCTTAGAGGGACAGTAACTATATAAGACAAACATATGAAGATAGATCGTCTATGTTTATTAATAGTAATAATATCTACAATTTAGATGGCATTGTAAGGTTTGCAGTCCTCTTTACAACAAGCAATCAGTATTTATTAAGCACTAACTGTATGTCAGGCACTCTGCTAGGTGCCAGGGATACAAAGACAGAAGTAAAACCACTTTGCCTTCAAAGGTCTTGTGTGAGATGATGGGAGACCATGTTTGTGTGTGTATATATAATATGAGAGATGTGGACATAGACACACCCATAGTTATATAGTGTATATCTATATTATATGTATATGTGTATGTATGTGTGTATAGGCATGTATGTATGTGTGTATGTATATAGGTACACATACATAAGTGTGTGTTTGTGTGTATATACATAGTACACACACACACATGCATGCACACGCATCCATAAATCCCAGATGTTTACAAAATGAAGACATAATACAGGGTGTTCCTAAAGTCTGGACCCATAGGCAAAAATGTGTATTTTCAATACATGAAGTCAATGAAATTTTTATGTATTTGGAATATTAACAAATAACATCTTTAATATTATTTCCATCATTTGTGATGCAAAGGTTGATGTGCTTTGGAAGATTGACATGAACTTGATGCAATAACTCCACGTTGCCATCAGTTGCCTACATGTCCAGACACACTGTAGTTTGGGGAGTTCATTTGCTCTTGGGGGAATCAGGACAGGCTTTATGTAAAAGGTTCAGCTAAGTTCCAGTGGCCTTGGCCATCTTTCTGCTCCTCAGACAAGACATTAAGTCTCCTGGTCCTTTCACACTTTCTATGGCTGTTTCCATATCCGGAATTCACTCCCTCCTCATCTCCAGCTTTTGGCTTCTTGTCTTCCTTCAACTCCCAGGTCTAATCCCATCTTCTGCAAGAAGCCATTCCTGAGCATGCAGTACTTTCCTGTTATGATTCTCTCCACTTTCTCCTGTCTCTATCTCATTCGTACATCGTCATTTGGACATTGCTTTTCCTATTGGACTGGGAGTCACTTGAGAGTAGGGGCTGTCTTTTTAATTTGTATCTCTCCAGTGCTTGGCACAGTGCTTGGTATGCATCAGTTGCTTAATAGTTGCTTGTTGGCTTAAAGGAAAACCAGGGATTCTACAAAGCAGAGTTGAGGTGGGAGTGTGTCCCAGGTATGGGACACAGCCAATGCTAAACATAGAGGCATGCCATGTGTGCAAAAGAACAGTATGGCTGCCTTCCAGAAGGCACATAGTGGGAGTAATGAGGAAGAAGACTGGAAAGCTAGGAAGGTTGAGGTCTCATTTAAATGTTCAAGAGAGGAGTTTACTTTTAATCCTAGAAGTAATAGAGACCAACTCGAGTTGATTGAACAGAGGGGTTGGGACAGTCAGTTCAGAGCTTTATGAATACTTCCTTGGTAGCTTTGTGAAGAATGGATGGTGTGTGCAGGGGAAGGAATGCCTAAGCACTTGACAGACTTGGAGTGTACAGACAAGAGCAATGTAGAGGTAGAAGCAGCCATCCTATGATGTAAATATGATTATTATCCCCATTCCACATGTGAGCCAGTGACCATTAGAGGGCTTAATTATTGTCCAGGGTTACAAAGTAAGGTAATTCCTCAATAATTGAACCCAGGCTCTCCTGACTCAGTGTCTGCATACTTTAGTCACTAAAAAGAATAGCTGGCATTTGAAAAAATGCCTCATGATTTGCAAACCACTTCATAATCATTTCACTTTTGACCCACTAAATAACCTCCTGGAAGGAGGGGCTATTATTTTCACCTACCCTATAGGTAAGAAAATTAATTCTCAGAAAGATGCAGTGACTTCACTTGGGCTGCTCAGATAGTGTTTGTGTGAAATGAGATTTGAACCCTGAACGTTTTTTACTCTAAGTCCAGTGTTTTAGCCACCATTCCTTGATGGTTTGGGACTTAATTAAATGATAAGAGATTGGCAACTTGGAAAGACTTTAACAACATCATGACAATATGACTTCTTTTAACCAAAATGGCGGCAAATCTGCTTCTGGAAAACTGGGGACTTGGTCTTAGAGAACACGAATTGTACCTCCAAGGGGGGGAGAGGGGGAGGGGAAGAAATGGAAAGAGGAGAGAGAGAGAGAGAGAGAGAGAGAGAGAGAGAGAGACAGAGAGAGACAGAGAGAGACAGAGAGAGACAGAAAGAGTATGAGAACTTTTGAGATTAGTCAGGAAGTCCAAAAGGCATTAGTGCTAGTTTTAGTTTAAACCATGTCAATTGATAATTTCATTTTCATCCTGAAGGAAGTCCTTTGACTTATATCATTGTAATAAAATGATGAAATAGTATGCTTTAATGGATATACTGTTGGACTTGAAATCAGGAATACCTGAGTTAAGTGACTGGTCCAGCATCATACACTTTGGACAAATCACTTAACCTCTAGGCCACCGTAAAGTAAGGAGGCTGGACTTGATGCCACATGTGATCCCCAGTGCCTGACAGAGTGGTTTGCATATAGTTGTCAACAAAGGCTTGGGAACTGGACAATGGTACTGTACCTTGTAGTACTATTTCAATGTGTCCATATTTTATCTTGTCTACTTCTGTATAAATAAGCTTTATGAGACCAGGAGCCATATCCTGTTGTCATGCTTGTTTCAGTGTCTTGTGTGAACCCTAGCATTAGTAATTAGGCACACGCTTTGATACTTTCTTTTTTTTAATTTAATATGTTTAGTTTTCAGCATTGCTTTTCACAGGAGTTTGAATTACAAATTTTCTCCCCATTTCTATCCTCCCCACTCCAAGATGGTGTATTTTCTGGTTGCCCTGTTCCCCAGTCAGCACCCCACTCCCCTCCCATCCCCTTTTCCCTTCCTTTCTCGTAGGGCAAGATAAATTTCTATGCCCCGTTGCCTGTGTATCTTATTTTCTAGTTGCATGAAAAAAAAAAACTTTTTTACTTTTGAACATCTATTTTTTAAAACTTTGAGTTCCAAATTCTCTCCCCTCTTCCCTTCCCACCCACCCTCCCTAAGAAGTCTAGCAATTCAAC
>JAQQSZ010020586.1:0-10105 GCA_028646595.1 Phalanger gymnotis
GTCTACTGTTTTCACTTACCACATCTCAACTGCAATCCTGTATACCTCTGAAAAGTTTTGTGTACTATTAGAATAAAAAGAATAGCTGGCATTTATATCACGTGTTAAGGTTTGCAAAGTACACCACAAAGGGAATGTCATTTGACCTTGATAACAGCCCTGTGAGGTATTACCCCCATCTTACAAATGAAATTACAGGTTTTTTTTTGTTGTTATGACACAATTTGGGGTTTTCTTGGCAGAGATGCTGGAGTCATTTGCCATTTCCTTCTCCAGCTCATTTTATAGATGAGGAAACTGAGGCAAACAGGACTAAGCGACTTGCCCAGGGTCACACAGCTACTAAGTGTCTGAGGCTAGATTTGAACTCAGGAAGAGGAGTCTTCCTGATTGCAAGTCTGACACTCTATACACAAATTGAACTGGAAGCAAGAGGCATTGTTGGCATCATTACAATAAAAAAAAAATCTGCTTGTGCCGCTGTACATGGTTAATTGGGAGAGAATGTATCTTCTGTCCCTTAATTATTAATAAATCATCTTTGTGCTTACGAATGCATAGGCTGTAACAAACAAATGACTGCCTTTTCAAATATTATTTTGCCTTCCTGGCAGATGCCCAATGCTTTTGCCAAATCAAAAAAAAGTAGTAATACCACTGTCATCTCTATGAGAACATGTCATATCAGACAGAGAGAGGTTAAGAGCAGGAAAATACCCACCCCCAGCCCTATCCATGCCCTTTCCCATCCAGCTTCTGATGATCCCCTTTGAAGATCTAGTCCCTGGATAGACTGGGCCAATGAGTTCCAGAGTCACAGAGCCCAGGAAAGTCATAGTCTTTCTCTTTAAACAGCACTTGCCTGGCAAAAGGTTTAATGAATGCCCTTCCAATTACCCAGGCAAGACAGCCCTTGGCATTTCATTTCTTCCAGGGAAAAAAAAAATGCTTCAGAAGAACAGATCAAAGGAGGTCAGTCCTACGGCTAAATATTTTAGTAAAATAGAAATAGTAAAATAGTAAAATAAAATTTAGTAAAATAGAAAACCCAATCAAAAAAGCCACTTAGAAAACTCTTGGGAACAGAAAATTGTATAAAAGAATGAAGGCTCCTTTACAGAGAGAACGGTATTAGACTAAACCAGTAACACAGTCTCAGCTCCAATCTGCTGAGAGGCCACTGGCCAAGGGAGCTCATTCCCTCTCTCTGAGTCTCCCTCCTTCTTCTCTTGCCATCTCTCATCGTCTCCCTTGCTCGCCTTCAGCCTTTTGGCTTAACCTTGTGGATGTTTGCTTTCTATGCCTCAAAACTTCTTTCTTTTGTAGTTTTACTTATTTTATTTTTAATTTATGGAATAAAACAAGCATTTCTATAACATAATAATAATTAGATGATAAAATAATAATATATATTTATATAATAAATGATAAAAAGATGATTGCACATGAAAGTACAAATCTATTATGTACGATTTGCTATTCCTTTTAAATATATAATAAAATTATCATGTAAATTTTTTTCTTTTGTTCCTTTTTTTCCTACCCCTGCTCTAATCTTTATCTCTGTCAATATCCTTCTTAAAAATGTTTCTTCTTATCCCTTTTCTTTAAAAAGCAGGGTAACGTGAGAAATTTTGAGCAGCTTTTAGAGTACTTATGTGTACTATAATAAGCTAGCAACATTCATATGCATACATACATCATATATACATATATATACATGCATTAGACTTGTTCTCAGGAAGACCAGGGTTTGAATCCTGCCTTAGACATGTACCAGCTCAGTGATCTGGCCAATAAACAGTTTATCAAGAGGCAATTTCTTTTCATATGCTGTGTGTCAGGCCCTGAAGATACAATCTTCAGTGAAAAAGTCTGTAAGGAATTCTACCGGGGGGACATCCTGTATGTATATGTATGTTATATAGGTATTTATGTCAACCTCAATTTCCTCGTCTGAAAAATGGGAATTGTAAAAGCACCTACTTCACGAGGATATTGTAGAAACCACACGAGATAATACAAATAATACATTTTGCAATCCCTATAGGGCTATAGCAAGGCCAGTATTATAATATTATTACATTTCTTATAATATGTTTTGCTTATGTTACTATTGTTATGATTCAGTCTTAGGACTATAGATCTATGTCTGGAAAGTTCCCTAGAGTGCATCTACCTTGTACAGATGAGGTTCATGGAGCTGATTTAAAGTTACCCTTCATGCTTCTCTCATTAGAAGGAGTTTCACTGGGTCATGGGATCATAGATTCAATAACAGAAGGGACCTCAAAGGCTATCATTTTGTGAAAAGGAGGTTGTGACCTGGCCAAGGTCACACAAGACAGCAAGCTTCAGAGGCAGGACATGAATCTATGTCCTCAGAGTCCAGAGTCCATGCTCTACTCACTGAACTGTTTCATTGTTATCAGAGAGCAGGTTGTGATTCTAACATTCTGGGAACAATCCTCTAGCATTGCCTTGCGGAGAACCTCCCAGGGCCTGTGAACATCAGTTTCACAGACACGGTATCTGTTAACCTCTTGTTGTTTGGGTCACTTTTCCAAATGTTTAAATGTGCGGTCAGCACTGTGGTTTTTCCATCTGTGTTTTGTTTAGGAGAAGCAAGCTCACACAACACTGCCCTCCCTCTCCCCCTTTATTCATTATTTTTGGTTGTTGTTCAATCATTTTCAGTTGGGTCTGACCGTGATCCCATTTGGAGTTTCTTGGCAAAGTTACTGGAATGGTTTGCCATTTCCTTCTCCAGCTCATTTTACAGATATGGAAACTGAGGCAAACAGGGTTAAGCAACTTGCCCAGGGCGTCTGAGGCTGGATTTGAGCTCAGGTCTTTCTGACCTTAGGCTCGGTGTTCTATCCATTGTCCTACCCAGCTGCCCATCATTGACAGGACTTTGTCTCCATCTAGGCAGACAAAGTTTGTTCAGGAATATTGTGCACCCACAGCAGTCCCAAATGTCAGAGCAGGCTGCTGTTTCACTGTCAAAGAGCTGGGGAGAGGCGCTCTGATTATGAGAGATGTGGGTGCATTGGGATGGAAGTACTAAGTAAATTTTATTCTTATTTGTCTCCAGTCACCACTCAATCAGGATTCTTGTGCCCATTATATGAAATATAAAAATAAATGGTTCACAACCAACTGATTCATAAGATTATTGTCAAGTTTTTATTCATTTATTTCAAGTACTTTTGGGGAACCTCAAAGGAAAAGAAATACTAAAAATACATCTTAGGCAATTCAAAACATGTCTTCTATTACACGTGGTTAGTGATAGAGGACCAGATTGATGTTGTAGGTTTATAGAATTAAATCTAAATAGGTCCTTAGAGATCATTTAGTTCAAATCCTTCAACCAATCAATAAACATAAAATAAATAGCATCAGATATCAGTCAGCTTTCAGAAACTTTGCATTTACGATAAGGAGAGAGTAACTATGAGAAAAGGGAGAAAAAATTAAATTAAATTAAAATAATAAAATAATTAATAAATTAAACTAAAATCCCAGATTTAAGCCCCAGGTTGTAACAAGCATATAAGGAAGAGGTGCATGGGTGGCAGTTTGGGAGAGGTCACGGTGATCCTGCCCCCGTGGCAAGGTTATGGAGCCCGGATTCTGACTCTACTCATGTGCAGATCATCTAACTTCAGCCTACCATTTGATCCATTGCTATGAATTTAATTTTCATTCTCTTGAGCTCTCCGGCAATCTTAGGGTTTGTTGTGGCAATCTATTTCTCATTAATAAGCGTGCAATCTCTTTCTCATTAAGTAATTAATTAGCTCGGGCTCTCACTCCAATTCATTATATATTAACTATGTAATGAGCTAGAAAAATCTTCTTTCTCAATAGAAGTTACTATTATCTACAATTTAGGAAACATTAAAATTGCTAAATATATACATAATTTTAAAATAGAACTGATAATAGGCATAAAGACGTATATGTAACTATTTATAATAGGACCAGTATCATGGCAATCCCACTTCCCGGGAGATTTTCCTGATCCCCGATTTTCTTGATTATCTCTAATTTATTCTGTCTGTATCTTGTTTGTACATAGATGTTTTCGTGCTGTTTCTCTGACACCATTAGACTGTGAATTGTTTTTCAGTCATTTTTTAGTTGTGTCCAACTCTTTGTAACACCATTTGGGGTTTTGTTGGCAAAGATGTTGGAGTGGTTTTCCAGTTCCTTCTCTAGCTCGTTTTTATAGATGAGGAAACTGAGGTAAACAGGGTTAAGTGACTTGCCCAAGGTCATGCCTCCAGTAAGTGTCAGAGGCCAGATTTGAACACAGGAAGATGATCTTCCCAAATCCAGGCTTAATGCTCTATCCACTGTACCATCTTGCTGCCCTTGGACTGCCCTAGGGACTGTCTTTTGCCATTCTTTCTATCCTCAACATTTGGCACAATGCCTCGTACATAGTAGGAGCTTAATAAAAGCTTGTTGACTAAGTGACCCCAGTCACTTCAAGCCCTCAACAGATCAGTAATTGACTCCTCTTCATTTGTTTGAAAATTCAGTCTGAAATTGTTCAACTCACTCCAGGCAATGACTACAGTCTACTAAGCATCTTCTTCCTATTTCTCCCCAGGCTTGGTCCTTCCTCTCTTTGTCTTCTCTTAAGTAATCATATGTGACAAATTTGGGGCTTTTCTCAGGCTCTTCAAAGAATTCTATTTGTAATTTCTTTATAACATTGTAGTTAAAATAGTCCCAACCAAGAAGACGTTTCTTCTCACTTCCTTCCTATGTCTTCCTTAAAGATTTTTCCTAGATCCTCACGGACCATGAAATAAAAATAAACAAACATACAAACAACAACAAAAACATACCTTCTCAACTGAATCCACAGGGGAAGAAGCTTTTATGGTAAATCATTTTGTCAATTTACATCTTAAAGAGCTAGCCAAACTTTTTTTTTTCTTTCAACATCCTATTTGAGCTCTCAGAAAGTCCAAATATTTGGCTCTTAGAGTAAGAGTCTCCATAGTCTATGTCAGTTAGACATGTGATAGACATTGGCCAGAGATGTTCAAAGACTCGTCAGAGGTCACATAGCTGGTTACACTCAAAATCTCAGATTCTCAAGTCTAAGACCCTTTCCACTGTACTTCTCTGCCCCCTACATCCCAAATGGAAGGTACTAGCAAGGTTTAAAGCAAGGATTCAGTAATGGTCTACAAGAGAGTCACCCAAAGACCAATTGAATTACGATTGGACAAATTCAGCACCACGGTGGACTAAATGACAACAAATACTCAACCCACAACAACTCTCAAAGATTGTCCATTTGATTATAGATTTGCCATATGTATCAACAGAAGGAGCCAAGCAGGCAGAAATGAGAGTCATGAAATCTTTGTAGTGCTATAAGATTGATATTCATTACCACATGTGTCCCCATCTCTGCTCTTTTGCAGAAGTTCTGGGCAGAGGTCCAGCTCTTTCTAACCTCTATGAGACCCAGGTGACTCTCCAGGGGTATAGATACCCATCCAACCCTCTCACAGGGTTGTTGTGAGGTTCAAATGGGATAAAACACATAAAGTGCTTTATAAATTACATAGAGCCACATAAACATGAGCTGAGGGGACACAATCTTCCAGAGAACGTAAGGGGATTGTGTCATAAGACATCTGAGGGAGAGAAAAAGCCAAACGAGTGAAAAAATCATGAGTGATATTAATGCACTTCAGATGGACCGAAAGAGCATCAATAACATCTGATCTGTTTGCCTGCGTCCTCAGGGTTGTAATCTTTATGCAAATGATCTGTGTAATCAATCAATCAACGGGGATTTGTTGGAGGACATCTCCAGCCATGCCTGCTTCCACCGATCATCTCTACTCCTTCCTTACCAGAAAACTGGACTCCACCCCTGGAACCATCCTGGGCTTTGACTGATGAGTTTAGGAGCTTTAGTCTTCTCTTTCCCCATTCTAGGTCTCTGCAGCCTTCCTCTCACATCTCCTACCATGCCAGGGACCTGTCCTACCCAGCCCCTTCCCACTTCCCCTTTGTGTATTGTCTTTCTCCATTATGATATGAGCTCTTTGAATGCAGGGATCATCATACTTACTTATAACTGTAGCCCCAGTGTTGCTTGATAATTGTTCTGCTCTCTCTGTCTCTCTCTCTGTCTCTCTCTTTCTCTCTCTCTCTGTCTCTCTCTCTCTCTGTTTCTCTCTCTCTCTCTCTGTCTCCCTCTGTCTCTGTCTCTCTCTGTCTCTCTCTCTCTCTCTCCCTTCCTTTCTCTCACTCTCTCTCTCTTCCTCCCTCCCTCTGTCTTTTTCTTTGTCCCTCCCTCCCTCCCCTGATGTCTTTTCTCTGAGTCCCTCTTCAGAAAGATATAAAAATCCTCTTGTACCAGAAAAAAACTACATAAACCACAACCACCACAACAAACAACTCCATCCTGCAGTCCTGTTTCTGTAATAGTTTTCTCTCTTCTTGAGCTGGGAAAAAATACAGCTCCCAGGGTTTATAGTAAGGTAAATTCCTCCTTACAAGACAAAACCTCTAAGCATGTAAGGATGACTGTTACAAATTCCAAACTGGACAGCCAATCCTTTGATTTAGTACATTTTAATATACATATATATATAATATGCGCATATGTATACATATATACATAATCTAGAAATAGAAATATGTAATTATATATCACACATAGTATTATATTGTAAACAATATGATTTATATATTATATGTAACAATATGTGATATCATTACATATCTTATATAATATATGCAATTATATATTATAAATAATTTGATTCATATTTTTCACATTTTTCATATACAATATATTTTATATTTCTATATTATATAATATAAATGAATATATAGTATATATTATATAAATTATATATTAAGTATAATATATTTATAGGTAAACCTACAAATGTATTTATATGTGTATATATAAATATGCACGTATACATATACATGTGTGTGTGTGTGTAAAAAGGGGTGCCTATGGACCCTAGTTTTGATCTACATATAACCAAAATGGTAGGGAGAGAGAAGGATGGTGGGTGATAATTAAGAAATTGTCCTATGCTTGCAAATGATCTCCAGCTGTTCCCAGGACAAAGAACTGAGTTTTCTAGGGTTGTTGTGAAGATCAAACCAGATAATGTTTTCTGAAGCACTTAACCCAGTGCCAGGCATGTAGCAGATGCTATAAAAGTGCTGCTTGTCTCCCCTTCCCTCCCTTCTATACAAGTGTTCTCCCGGTAATACCCGTGGTTGTGGATTTTGGAACACCATGGCCTAAAGGGAATCACAGTTGTGGGCGCAGCAATGGAGAAGGACAGACTGGGTGCTGAGTAGTCTGTGCCACTGAGGGCAGTCCCACCAAGGGTATAGTCACACAGAGAACACTTTACTATGGACCAAGAGGGGAGGGTCAGGCATAGTGGTTACTGAAGGGCAGAAGCCCACCCCCCTCCCCTTGCCCCCAGCACATAATTCCCTGGAGCAATGGATAGAGACCATCACCCTGGGCTAGATGTGGTTCTAGAGTAGCTGATGCAGGAAACCACATGGGTTTCAATTCCACCTCTGATACTTACTCATTGTCACTTAATCTTCCTTGGTCTTAATCTCCTCATCGATCTATGACCCTCTGAGTCTATTAATTATGAGAAAATCTGAAATTGAGAAGACTTCTGTTCTTGAAGTTGGAAGACCGGGGCTGAGTCCTGGGTTTCTCAGTCTGTGCCTAGCTGTGTGACTGCGGACAAGTTACTTAAACGGGGTCATTGGTATTTTCACTCCCTGTTCTTCTGTAGTTGGGCGTAGAGTCTTGCAAAACTGAAATCCCTATATAAATGTAATCTTAATGAAGGATCTTGGCCAAATGAACCACTGCGGCTCGAGTCTTATTAGATCTTTTCTTCCGTTCAGAAATGTTGGCTAAAGCATCCGTTGATTGATTCTTCTCCTTCTGGAGAATGAGGTAGTTAAGGCTAGCTCATTAGGAATCAGTTTAGACTGACCTGAGACTTTGCAATAAATGGTTCATTTTGGTTTGAGTTAAGCTGGAGTCTGGCAAAGTCTTTCCTGCCCTGAGCTAGAAACACTGAACTCATTTCTGGCTAAGTCACAAAGTCAGATTGTGGAAAGAGAGAAAAAAGAGAAGTTTATAGGGTAGCATTAGGAACAGGATAAGGGGAGACAACTATCTGGAGCTCAAATACAGAACAGTAGGAGTTTTAATCCTTATATTTTACCTTTTTTTTAACACAATCCTCGACATAGCTCAAGGCAAAGGATTTAGGATCATTTCCAGCAACCCTGAATAATAGGTAGTGAGCAAAACTCCTTGACCCTGAAAGTTTTCAAGGTCTTAGGAGTTTCCAGTTGGGACTGACAACTTGTAAAAATGCCATATGCAATAAAAATCATTTTAGAATGGCTCCTTTCTATGCTACCTACCTGTTCCCAGACATAGAATGAGCTCATAAAATTGCTTCATATTTTTTTTCTCCAAAAAGATCTATCCTCTTTTAACCTATAAATAGTACACCTGCTGGTAAACTGGTGTGTTCGGCTTTTTCGTTCCTGTTTTCTATGGCTTTCGGGTCATCTCTTTGGAATTCAGAACCTGGGGAGGATTTTATGAGGACCCTGGCATTCGTCTTCTTGAAGATATGTTTTACATCTGATTTCATTGTTATCTGCACTTCATCTATCTCCTTCCGTGATGTGCCTTGAAATATGATCTCTGGTGTGACTATCCTCTATTCTTTTTGCCCCTTCTAAAGCCAGAACTAAAATAATTGCTTTTTAAAGTGAATTTAGAGCTTTGGAAAGGTAAGGGAGTTGACAACCTTAGAGACGAAAATCCCCTATTAATTTACCGAGCACGTACAGAGCAGGCAGCCAAGCTGCTCTCCAGAGCCCTTCCTGTGGATGTCGACCACATTTAGGAGGAATTCCTCCTGCAGAAGGTTTGGCCAACACAACATTAGCATGAGGACCTCATTGCTCCTCAGTGCTGCCCTCCCCCACCTCCAGAGTTCTTGAATGGATCCAGAGACAGAAAATGATTAACTGTTAGATCTGCTTCATTTGTTTCCTTGCCTTTCATGGGGTTCTTATGTATTTCTCATTTAAAGGTTCCTGATCTTCCCCACCAGAACCTTCCCTTCTAATTTTGTTGTTCAAGTCATTTCTACACTAGCACAGGATGCAGGATGTTTACAAACACAAGTGGGATCAGAGTTGGAAGGGACTTCAGCCATCATGGGGCCCATTCCCCCTTTCCCCCATTTGACAGATAAGAAAACTACAGCTCATTAGATTGGAAGCTCCTTGAGAGCAGAAGCTGTCCTACACAAACCTTAGCGCAGTACTGTGCACATAATAAGTGCTTACTAAGGGGCAGCTGGTGGTGCAGTGGTGAGAGTGCTGGGCATGGAGTCAGGATGACCTGAGTTCAAATTCGGCCTTCATACATTTCATACACTTACTCGCTGTGTGACCCTGGCTTCTGTTTCTCATCTGTAAAATGAACTGGAGAAGGAAATGGCAAACCACTCCAGTATCTCTGCCAAGAAAACCCCACAAAAGGCATCATGAAGAGCCAGACGTGACTGAAAAGTGACTGAACAGCAACCAAAAAGTGCTTAATAAGCAGTTCGTTCATTTATTCATTCATTCATGCTCAAAGTCACATAGGTAGTAGTAACTGGCAGAGAGAGGGATTTGTCCATCCATTCTCTAATTTAGCACTGAGTGCCTGCTGTATGCCTCTTTTCACAGAAGCACTTCCTCCACTCTACAAATGGCTACTACTGTCCTTGGGAGTAGCTACATGACAGAGCTGAACTTGGAATTGGGAAGGCCTGAGTTCAAATTCTGCCTTGGAGACTTACTAGCTGTGTGACTGGAGGAAGTCATTCTTTTGGGCTCAGTTTTCTCTTCTGAAAAATGGGGATAAAAATAGCACCTACCTCCCAGGGTTGTTCTGTAGATCAGATAAGACAGCACGTAATGTACTTTGGCAAATCTCAAAAGAAAGATTTATCTATCTAGCTATAGATGTGTGTGTGTGTGTGTGTGT
>JAQQSZ010020587.1:0-10105 GCA_028646595.1 Phalanger gymnotis
AAAAAAAAAAATAACATGAGACTCTATCATGTTAGAGTGCTTCTTTTCTCTAAAGCAAAAGAATCCATTTAAAGAGTTCAATACATCAAATCCATTTAGAATTCATTCAGATTCATTAACATCTTAAACTGTATAATTTTGAAATTTTGTCCTTTTCTTATTTCCTTTTGCAATATTCCCTGGAATACTGTACCTTTTATTAAATAGAATTATAATCATTTTATTTAAACTAATGCTTATCTATCCTATAAAACATATTCATTTTTTCTCGTGTATTTTTATCAATATCTGATTATCTTCTAGGGTTTGTCTATTTCTCCCAAGAAAACAAAGCAATTTCTAGTTAGTTGAACTTTGAATAATAATGATATCAAATTAATTCTCCTTAAATTTAAAGGGAATAGAACTTAAGTTTCTCAGTATTGGTTGCATTGACCATATGTGATAAGACCTTTAAATTATGGGTATTCTTCATGGACATTTTGGTTTTTTGCCATCCCTCAAAAGTCTGTTGCCATACAAATTGGTTTTTTTAGGGGGGAAACTGAAAATGGCTCATTTTAGCATACCATTTTAACATGACAGTTTTGAAGTTTGGGATATTTTTAGTCAATATCCAGAGCAAGTATTTCCTGAAGGTATTTACTTTAATGGATGAAAGCATGAAGAGCTGTTTCTACAGTATTGCATCTCTGTTATTATAGTGAAATATCAGTTATGATATTATTTATCAACTTTGATATTTCAAGAGTTTATAGCTGATCAAATCACATCTGGTGGCAATGCCTTCTGATTTTTCAACCTAGATTAGAAATACTATTTTCCATTAAATGAGAATTAAAATTAATTTTCTAAATGGAGCAATTTCAAGGAAGCAATTTTCAACAATTTCATGATATTCGATTCCATAACTCACACCCAAATTGTTGTTTTACAGGGATCCATTTTATAGTGTTTTGTGTCAGAACTTATGATACTGAATATGATCTTACCCTGGAAGACTTTAAGAACAGTTCTGATTGAGTTATTTCCATTTTCCATTTTTACAAAAGAAAATCAATTATTTGGGTGAATTTAATTTTTGGAACTATTTTCACTGAGAGGCAGCATGGTATAGAAGTGGATAAAGAGTTGGCCTTCACATCAGTATGATTTATATTCAAGCTCTGACTCTAATACACTTTGGCTGTGTAGCCCTGGGCAATTCACTTAATGCCATGATGTCCCCAAGCAATGCTCTAAAATTATGATTTGCAGAGAACATAGCAACCTGCATTGATGGGGGGAGGGGTTTGCACATGGGAATTCCCCCAAACAAAAACCAAATCATATGCTTAGTCCTATTTGTATGCTTATTTCCATTAAAAACTAGAAAAGTTGGTCATCAGCAAAGACCTAAGTGAGTGATAACTTGCATCATATCTTGTATCTAGAACATCACCAAATCCCAAGAGTCCATATCATATCTATGTAGAAATATAAGTAGCAATTTTGTCTTCTATGGTAAGGAGTAAATGTATGACCTCAATTTTACCACAAGGTGGAAACTCACAAAAGAGGAGAGTATTCAAGCATTCTGTAGCATGTGTATGTGTGTTTATATATGTGTGATTGTGTGTTTGTGTACACATGTGCACGTGTGTGTAGCGTAGGAATCAAAGACTCTGCGATATCAAAACGCAAAGGGGAATCCATGAAATCAGCATGAAGTCACTGCCCAGGAGGAGTCTCACTTAGCATGTCTCTGTTGGGGTTGCAGCTGAGGGAAAAGAAAGGCATCATTGGGTAGCTGTCTAGTCTAACTCATTTTTTCTAGATAATTTTTCTCCTACTGACAGTGAAAGTGTTCTCACAATGGAAAACTATCCAATAGCAAAATTACACAATCCTTTGAGATATTTATTTTAAATTTGTGTACTCTATAAATTACGGTGCTTTGGATCAATGCTCCATTTACTGAGCATGACGATGGTGATGATGATGATGATGATGATGATAGCTGGCACTTATATGTTGTTTTAAGGTTTGCAAAACATTTCACAGATATTAGCTTACTCTGTCCTGAAAACAATCCATGAGAGGGAGGTGTTATCATTATCTCTATCTTATAGTTTAGGAAACTGAGACACTCAAACTTTATGGGACTTGCCCAAGGTCAAAAAGAAAAGAAGTTTCTGAACCTGGATATGAACTCAGATCTTCTGAACCATGGGTCTTGCTATCTAACTACAACTCAGCCTTTTGGTTGCCCAAACGCAATTGTGGTAATATGTGCATTTACCTATCAATGACTCAAGGCAGCAAAAGAATCATAAATTCTCTTTAATTTTAAGATACTTGAATGAAAGAAAGAATATACATTTGTCTTACATGGTATGGTAATAAGATAAGAGGATTTAGAGTCAGAATTACCCGGTCAAATCTAAGCCTTCATTTTCTCATCTCTAAAATGAAAACGTTGGGTTACTTGATGATGGCTCTACTTCTCATTCTTGTTATCTCATATTTATTGAAGTTCAAGGGGTAGAAGTGGTCTTGAGGCAGGTAGCTACCCTACTAATGTTCTAAGGTCTTTAATATACAGTAATTTACTCTATATATCGATATATATACATATGCACATACACACATATGTATATATATAGTTATTTTTGCAATTGAATAAAGGATAGATGTAGCAGCAGCAGCAGCAGCAGCAGCAGCAGCAGCAGCAGCAGCAGCAGCAGTAGTAGTAGTAGTAGTAGTAGTAGTAGTAGTAGTAGTAGATGGTAGATGCTACACCTGTAATATAAATGTTACAGGTAATTCCCAGGTGGTAACTTGGTAGAACAGTGAGGTCAAACTCAAATACATATAGATCCCACTAAAACATATAAAAGTGTTCCTGTGAGCTCCACATTGACTTAGAATACCACATATTAACATCATCTATGTTCTATTTCACTAAAAAAATTCACTATTACATTTTAATCTAATTTCAGGCTATTTTCAGGAGTCTTGAAGACTTCAATGGGGCATCTCTTAGAGCACTGAATGGGCAAGATTTGTACACGGTTTTTCTTGGTCAAAACAGCACCTCTCTTTTCTCTATGTCAAGCTGTTGCTACATTGTCATCATCATAATCATTACTATAATCATAATTATATGTATATGTTCAATACATCTAGACAAGTGTGTTTTATAAACCAAGTATTTAAGAAATGTGTTTTTATCTCAGTTTAACAAAAATTGAAAAAAAATTTCCAAAAAATAAATTCTGAGCAGGCCAAAGTGGAAATGACCAATTTGATGTGGAGACATGACTCATATTAACACACTCCTGAAGAGCAAAGATTTCCCAGGCCACACATAGTCATGGCATTGTTCTGAGCTTCAAAATACGCATTCGGCCATGAAAAATGATTCTCATGTCTCTACACTGAAGAATAGCTCATCAGATCTGGCCAGGGAGGCTAGTTCCCTTTCTGATCTCTCCAGGGTATCAGTTGGACACCTGAAAAGTTCTACACCTAGAGTCGAGCTTTACAAGCACAACTGAGAAATGTCATTAGTGATCCTTTCACTACGTGGTCATTTGTCTGCACTCGGAATCGAGGATTCTGTTAGTGGCCTATGAATATATGAAGGCGTAAGTCCTCGTATGCTCCAGTGAAATGGTATGTCTGTGATCTAAACGATGCTGGCATTATCTCTAATGATGTGAATCCCTGTCTGCCCATGCCTGCTCATCTCGTACTAGTCTTGTCCATGACTTCCTATAAGTCCATGACAGTGGTTTATGTCAGAGCTTCTCGAACATTTTTCCTCTTGTGACCCCTTTTCATGTTTCAGCAGCATTCATTGGCCATATGTGGGCATGACAGTATGCATAGCGCAGTATGTTCAGTTGAGTATGTTCAGAACCAAGACTGCAGTGAAGCTGCCTGACGCAATATGGGCAAGCATTCCAGAAACATCTTGTATTCCTTACGTGTTTGATTTTCAATTAATTTGTGGTCCTTACGCATTCAGAAACCTTTTACTGTTGCCAAATATTTTGCCTCCCCACGTGGGGCCGTGACGCACAGTTTAAGAAGAGCTGGTCTGTACGATGTTCTAGATACTCTACTACTACTCTATTGACATTTCAACAACATCCATGGAGCCAGACATGGTTCCATTAGGTACTCTTGTCATGTTACCAACTCATCTTTTTTGGTCATGTATTTCTCTAATAATTGCCTTCACACAAGTGCGTTGGCTTCTTGCCATGTGTTTTGCTCTCTAAGTAGAGGGTAGATAATCAGCCAGACAGTCAGGTAATTGTTGGTTATGGTCACATGGGAGATTCCTTCCACATGGGGACTGAACGATATAGTTGCTGAGGAAATTCAGAACTGAAATTCTAGGATTCTCTGACTTTGAAGCCTGCTTATGCTTCTTCTCTTCCCCTTCATTGTGCTTTGCTTGTCTTTTTAGTAAGTTCAAAACTCCAAATGCAATACATGCTTATATCATTTATGTGACTTATGGTGGGGTAATGCAAGCAATATGGGAGTGGAGAGGTGAAATGATAGTATGAGCAGATAATTTCTCTCCTCAGTTGTGAGAGACAGAGAGGCAGAAACACACAGAGAGACAGAGATACAAAAAGAGGGAAAGAGAGAGACAAGGAGACAGAAAGACAGATTCAGAGAGAGAGAGAGAGAGAGAGAGAGAGAGAGAGAGAGAGAGAGAGAGAGAGAGAGAGAGATGCTGTGTTCACTTTGGTAAACAGCAGGTTGTCCCAACGACAAAATTCTGTCATTGTGAGGCATGTCTGCCAAGAAATAACACATTTGACACCTGGCATCAACAATAACAACAAATTGCTACCAGTCTTTATTTACATATAATTGGAACAAATCTGTGCTAACTTCGGGTGACACCAGAGTGACCGCCAAAAAGAACAGGGCCATGGGATGCTTCCCAGTCACCTGCAAAATTCTCTCCAAAGCCAGGAAAGATCTCAGTTGGGGATATCTGCCCATACCCAGTTGACAGAGATCATAAAACCTATCATATGCTTAAATTCTTCTCTCAGATGTGAGAGTAACCAGGGTGAAAACTTTAAGGAGACAAACATATGGAAAATAAAAAGTAATTCCACTTGGGCTGAGAAGAAAAGCAAAATTTATTGAAAGGTCTTTACATTGTTCATTTTTAAAATAAATGAGTTCTTAATTTATTGAGAAGTCAGTATGTTTTTTAATATATTTAAGTTCTGTGATGGGTAAGGGAGAAAAAAATGCTAATTCAGTGACTTTTATATAATTTTTTTTGGTATTTCAGAGAACTTATGTGACATTCCAGGGCCTTTCATGTAACTAGTGACAAGGAAATTTATTTTTAATTGAATTATTTAATTTAATATCCAAATATCCCCTTTATGTAGCAAAAACATTTTATTAACTACCTTTTACAGGAGAGGAAATTGAGATTCACAAAGGTGATATGATTTGCTTTGGGTCACACAATTAGTCATTATTGAATTCAGAACCTGACGCTTGGTCTTTCTTAATACCAATTTCAGGGCTTTTTGTAATAGATGTGTCCCTTCAGAGCCTTTAAGGTGTTTCTGTATAGGTAGTGGGCAACATGAAGTTGCTCAAGTTCTTAAATTTCATATGACTTCATGAAAGGAAGTTTTTAATTGGGATTCTCATCTCCTTGTTGAGCCTGGGCATTGAAACTAGTTAAGGAAGCTCAGACCTTTGATCCAATACTATGATAAGACATGTTGAGTTAAGAGTGTTTGAAAGAAGAAAACAGATAGCAACTAGAGAGATATCAAGAATGAAATGGGTGACATTTTATATTCTTTCACCAAGTAATTAATCTAATACATCACTATGAAATTTTGTTGGTGTCTAAAGTCCATTACATTGTGATAGGGCTTTCTATCAGAAAGTGCAGGAATGTTTATTACTGGACAGATGTGAGGATGAGCAGACTTTTGTAGAGGAAATTCTTTCCACAGTTGAAGAAGTCAGATTGCCTGGGCCCAGTGGACCACTTTGATCCCTCCCTTCTCTGCTACAGTTCTTCTAGGTCTTGTCTCAGTTTCTATTTTTTGTTTGTTCCCTCTATGCATCCAATTCTGTTTTGTGAATATGCTAATTTTTGTTTTTTTGAACTGGACCAGGCAGGCAATTCTCCCTATAGCTTCTGCTTACCTCCTATATTTCTCCTCTTTTTTGTTTTCCCTCTCAGAGACAGTGCGTGTTTTAAAAAAAAATCCCTGATGTGACTCAAATCTGCTTTCTAGCTTAAAGACTGACATAGTCAATCATTCTGAGGACTGATAGAGATATTTGTCTCTGAATTTCAAATCACAGGATGTTAATCCATCCTCCAAACAAGATTTTTTTTAAAAAAACTGTTACATAAAATATAAAAACCTGCATGATAGTTTGGTTCACTTGTAGGTCCTTTTAGTGATGCACTATCATATGCGGGCATTAACTTGTACAGTGTCCCAATATCTATCACAATATTTTTCATTATCGCACAGGATTCAGTTCTTATGTCAGTGTTTACTCCCAACTCTTCTATCTTTCTTTCTATCATAACATGTCAAGAGGCAGCATAGCTTTATGGTTGGAGAACTGGCTCTACAGTCAGGGATAATGAATCATACCTTACTTAGGCTCTCTGTGCCTCAAGCCACTAATATTATAAATTATCCTCTCATGGAGCTTCTTACTATTTCCAGTTTGTGTGTTGATTTTCTCCATTAGAAAGTAACCTTCCTGAGGACAAGGAATATCCTTCTCTGCTTTCTCTTTCTCATCATTTTAGCACAGCACCTAACATACAGTAAGAGCTTAGCTTAGGATTTATATATTTTTCTATAAACCATAGTTTGTGTTACAAACAATTAATAGATGGAATTTCATCAAACAAGTGTCCCCTATAGTAAGGAAGTCACATATCCACCACCTACCTACAACCCTCAAAAATGCAGAGAAGCAGAGAGAGAAATAAATGGAGAAAGCGATACAAAAAGACAGAGAAAGAGAGCGAGAGCAAGAGCAAGAGCGAGAGCGAGAGAGAGAGAGAGAGAGAGAGAGAGAGAGAGAGAGAGAGAGAGAGAGGCACACAGAAAGAAACAGAGATAGAATCATAGAGAGAAAAAAGGACAAAGCCAGAGAGACAGAGACACAAAGAGGCACACAGAAAGAAACAGAGATAGAATCATAGACGGAAAGAAGGACACAGCCAGAGAGACAGAGAAAAAGAAATTAAAAAATGATTACAAGAAATTTTTATGGTAATCTAAATATTAAACCATTGATGGATAAAAGTAGCTCTTGAAAAAGGCCTTATATTTTTGCACAGCATGAAATTGGAAGACAATGGAAGGGATGTTGACAGGTTTTGTGTGATTTTGGCTACTATAAAAAGGCAGGAGGGAAAAAGGGACAGAAAGAAAAGATGTAGACACTTCTGTTGTTCAGTCATTTTTCAGGCACATCTGACTCTTTGTGACCCCATTTGGGATTTTCTTGGCAAAGATACTGGAGTTGTTTGCCATTTCTTTTTTCCAGTTTATTTTACAGATAAGGAAAACAGGGTAAAGTGACTTGTCTAGGGCCACACAGCTAGTAAGATATTGAGGCCAATTTTGAACTCAGGAAGATGAGTCTTAACTGACTTTAAGCCCAGCACTCTATTCATTGTACCACATAGCTGGTAAAAATTGGCAGTTGAAGCTAGCCATGATTCCAGGCCTGAACAATGTCTATGTAAAGGTAGCATTTCCCAATCCAAACACCATTACCTTCCTGATTGCTTTCCTGATGTGTCCCATTGTTGGCAGGCTGCCCTCCCTTTTCACCCCTTCCCCCTGCTCACATTTATGCATTAGATATTTTCTTGTCTGTGTTCATGCAGTCTCACCTTTAGGGCAGGGATGTTTTGTTCTAGCCTTTGCATCCCAGTCTTCTAGCACAGTGTTTGGCACATAATTGGCACTTAATAAATGGTATTTGAAATGATATTAATTGGAGGGAACATCTGTCCAGTGGCAGGGGCAGGAGCTTTGCTAGTGCATTTTAATGACTCTATTATGACCATAAACCACAACAAAGGCAAGACATCAGGGAGGGATGATTGAGTGTCATTTTGGGAGAAGTCAGAGAAGAGAGTGCTCTTGTATGAACCAGAAAAAAGAGCTTAATTAGCAGAATGGCATAGGATCCTGATGGAAAAGAAATCAATGCATAAATAAGTTATTTTCTCTCATTCCTCTGGGAATGTGGAGCTCTCCAGAGAGTGGTAGAAAAGGAGACTTCTGGATCCATCACAAGAACTGCTTCAAGAGTTCATATTGAGTAGCAGTCTTATCACAGAGTAACTTACCTTTCATCATTGTTATTTCAGAGAAACTACCAGTTCGATTCCTCCATGAGAAAATTCTTGTGTGATTAAAATACAGAGGGAAGAATTTAAAAAGCTTTTTTAATTATTTGAATAGTTTCTTAGCTCAGGGATTCATAAATGCAATGTAGCCAGACCTTATGGTACACCCAGACTGCTTAGTGTAGATCAAGTTTAAGTCAAACAAGCACTTATTAAGGCTTTAGAGTACGTCAAGCACTATGTTAGATACTTTAAAGAAAGTATTCATATAACAAGGAGGGTACTAGGGATGGTGGGAGGCGAAGGGCTCTGAGATCAATTCTGAGGATTGGTTGATGGATTTGGAATATTTAACAGAGAAGAAAAGAGGAGGGGAGATGAGAGCTGCTGACAGATCCTTGAAAGACTGTCATGTGGAAGAGCAATTATCTTTATTCTTTTTGCCTTAGAGGGCAGAACTAAGAGCAATGCATGGGAAATGGAAAGAGACAAATGTCAACTAAGTTTTAAGAAAAAAAAAAAAACAAGGATTGAAAATTAGATTAACTAGGTGGCTCAGCGAATAAAGCACTGGCCCTGGAGTCAGGAGGGCCTGAGTTCAAATCCAACCGCAGAAACTTGATACTCACTAAGCTGTGTAATCTTGGGCAAGTCAATTAATTCTAATTACCTTGCTTACCTCCTTGGGAAAAAATGAAATGAAATTACGTTAGTCTCAAAGTTGAATGGGTGGATTGTGGAGGTAGTAAGTGTCCCCTACTGAAAGTCTTTAAGCAGAAAATAAATTGCACTTTGTAGGTATGTTGTAGGGGACAGTCCTTTTTTAGGCTCAAACTAAACCATATGGATCTCAGCTCACTTGCAGTTGAAACTCTGTGATTATTTACAGGTCAGTTTTCTAAGTTTAAACCCATAATTTTTCTACCTATCCTATTCATATATGGCAATATATGTGTACACATATTATATTTTATTGTATATAAGTTTGTGCATAAATAAATACATGCGTATATGTGCATGCATATGAATATATAAATCAATCATTAAGCATTCATTAAATGGGAACTATGTGACAAGCACTGTGCTAAATGCTAATGATATAAAAACAGGAAAAACACAGTCCTTGTCATCATGAAGCTTAGAATCTAACAGAGGAGAAAATATACAAACAAATACATGCATAGAGAGCATTCCAGGCATGGGGGTAGGCCAGAGAGAATGCCTGGATCCAAAAGACTGACTATCTTAATCACAGAACAACCAGAAGGCCAGTATGACTGGATTGAAGAGTGAGTGTTCGGGGGAAAGTGTAAGAAGCCCAGAAAGATACTCAATACAATCACAAAATATGTATATACACACATGAATATATGCTATATATGTGAATATAACTATAAACGTACACATGCACTCAAAAATACAAATTGTTGAGCACCTGGAGCAAGGTCACAGGTGTGCATAGTTTATTGCTATTATAATCTTTCTATTAGACATACAAAATATATATATATATATATATATATTTTAAGTAGATTCTCTCTGTGAGAGATCCATTTTTATTCTGAGGGGATACATGCATCATATCTCCATATTAGAATATAAATAGTTTATCCTTTTTTAGTCACCTATGATTACTTGCTCATATTTACCTTTTTATGTTTCTCTTGACTCCTTTGTATTTCAAAGTTTCTATGCAGCTTTGATCTTTTCTTCATGAATCCT
>JAQQSZ010020588.1:0-10104 GCA_028646595.1 Phalanger gymnotis
CTTAACAGCTGAAAGTACTTTCACTCAAAGTAAACAAAAGCCAAACTCCTGAAGTGCTAAGGAGCCCATTCTAAGGAGCCCATTTTGCCTTAGGACACAGAGGATCAAATGAGATGTTTGTAAAGTGGCTACCACAGTGTAGTAGAGGCTAAGTAAATGCTTATTTCCTTCCTTCCTTATCAGAATGCTTTTAAATGCACAAAATAAAATACATAGGATTACAAAGGAAACCAATTTTGCTGAAATACAGTTATCAAAATATTTCAAAAAATCAAGTTCACAGATCCTACATTAAGAATCTTTCCTTAAGTGAAATCTCATTAATAAAAACAACTCACATATATATTTGTATATGTATATATATATATATATATATATATATATATAATGTGTGTATATAGCTATCTAAATATATGTGTATGTGTGTGCATCTATCTATCTACCTAATATGTTAAAATTTGCAAAACACTTTACATAAAAATTTTATTTGATCCTCACAGCAATCCTGTGATATAGGTGTTATGGTTATTCCTATTTTACAGAAGTAGAAAGGGAGATTCAGAGACTCAAGGGACTTGGCTCAAGGTCACATAGCTAATAAGTGTCTGAAGTAAAATTTGAACTCAGGTCTTCCTGACTCCACACCCAGCATCCTATCCACTGCATTACCTCTAGGGGAGGTAGGGTTCAGACAGGCTTCAGGAGATTGACAAAGGAGTCCATGACATACCCTAACACTGAGAACTATGACTTACGGGATACAAGCATTTCAAGTATGTAGAAGAGGGTTTAGGCTTATTCTTCTTTGTTCCAGAAGGCAAGATAAGACCAGTGGGAGGAAATTGAGAAGGAAAATTCATGTAAGGGAAAACTTGTGGATGATCAGAGCTACACTGATAGACTGAAAGGTTTATCTTGTGAAAGATAGAGCATCTCTTGCCATCATCCCTCAATATTGGAGGCTTTCAAGTGAAGGCTCTTGGCCTGTTGACCTTTTGGAAGATATTGTAAGGGAGATGCTTGCATGCGTAGGGGTTGGAATAATTGGCCTTTTAAATCCCTTCTAAGTCTAAATTCTGTGAATCTGACTATGCAGTAAGAGAAGTCCTGAAGGTCCCCTCATAGACTATTTGCTCTTTGGGGACAGGGGAGATGTATTCATTTTTGTCTGTGCATCCTCAGCACCTAGCGTATTGCCTAGTACATGGCAGGCATTTTATAAATATGTCTTGAATTGAATAATACCTGGAATGAGGAGAATTGAAGGACTAGAGTGACAATTTTCTAGACTGGTCTACTCTTCAATTTGCTAACATTTCTTCCAGGACTGATGAGGCTCATTTTACATCCAATAATGAAAAATAGTTCCAGTTTGGGTGAATCAAAATTTTGTCTTGAGAATTTCCTTTGGAGACACATTCTGTGCGTGGAAGAATCTTTTGAGGAAGCAGGCAATGACAACACCAAAATACGGCACCTCCCTTTCTATGATAGATGATACTGACCTATCTTTTGGTTTTTCTCTTTTTTTCTGTGCTGTTTCCTTAGAATGAGGATGCATGTCCTTGATATTACTCTATACAGAATTTTGCTAATTTTGAGAATTTAGGAAGAACCAAATAATGATGATGTTTGCTTTCCTAGCCTGTGATAATTTTAGACTTTGGATCATCAGGGAGAATAAAGAGTGTTGTTTAGCTTGTTTCATTGTCCTTTAGAAAGGGCGTGTATGGCCAGGTTGGCGAATATCTCTCTCCCTTAGTCTTCTTTTGAATATTTCGGTTGTGTAACTGACTGGGATGGCAACAATGTCAGCTCTGTAAGCCACAGTAAGCACTGGTACTTATGTATACACTTAAATGTTATTTCAGACTCAGTTGACTCATTGCTGTGGTCACTGACTAGTGGTATAGTCATAGATACTCTACCAACATAGGTTGCAACCCCTCCCCATATTTATGCATCCTTCTTGACTATCATCCATGTCCTCCCATAAATCCACTATAGTGGTGTGTGTGTGTGTGTGTGTGTGTGTGTGTGTGTGTGTGTGTGTGTGTGTGCACTCTATATCCCAAGTGGGGCTCTTAATGGGATAGGTGAGCTGTCCATTGATTGTTCTTGTCCTTGCTATGTAACTAGTTCATCTTTTTTCTTGTCATACATTTCTTTGATGACACTTCTCTCAACATTCCTGTGTAATTGCTCATTAGTATTGGTTTGTAATATGCAATACTCCTTCCTATGATGCACTTCTCCATTGCCCTTTGGGTAACCCTCTGCTTCAGTTGTGTGGAGACTATTGTATTCCATGACTCATAGTCATACAACTTTACCAGAGGTATATTGATATTTAAAAGATTGGTCTTCATTTCAAGAAGAGGCTTAAGATCTTTAAGAGCATTGCAAAATTTCCCAAGGGCAATCCAATCTGCTTCCTGGCTACCATTTTGAAACCAGGCTATCTGCACTTTGGCCATCATCCTCATCCTCCTTCTCTTTCTCCTTCTACTAACTCTGTACTCACCTCCAGAAACCACTCTTGATCCTGATAAGTGAGCTTTTGCCTTATTTTGCACTGAAATAGACCTTCATATCACTTTCTGGTCATCGTGTCCAAACCATGTCACACTTATATTCCTTGTCCCCTTCCCCCCATTCTCCTTTTATCTGTTGTCTTCCCCCCTAGGAAGTGTGTGACTCTGAGAAAATCAAAATCATTTAACTGTTCTGTGCCTCAATTTTCTCATCTGTAAAATGGGGATCATAATAGCATCTACCACACAGATTGTTGTGAGCTCCAAATGAGATATCATGTATAAAGTGCTTTGCAAACCTTAGAGTAAGATAAAAAACTTATTATATTATTACCCCACAATAAGCACAATGTTCTCACACAGCAACACAGCGCTTCTTGAACTGTGGGTCGCAACCCCATGAATTTGGCAATAGTAAAAGGTTTCTGAATGTGCAATGACCAAAAATTAATTAAAAATCAAATGCAAAATTGTTTGTGGCAGTGCTTGCCTCTGTTGCATCGAGCAACTTCACTGCAGCCTTGGTTCTGAACATAAAACATGAACACTTTGCAATGCGCATGCCTCGAGCCACGCAATACCAACTATCTCTGCACAAATTTGGAAAAGAGTTTGGAATGGGAAAAGTTTAAGAAGCCCTGATCAAGGAGATTTTACTATATACAAAGAATCCTTCTTCAACAGCAATAAATATTACAGCAATGAAAGCAGAAGATAAAATTCTTTGGTAGAAGTCTGTGTCCATTTTACAGTTTGTGAATTCATCTAACAAACTGAATAATGTGGTAGTCCCTAAATTCTCGAGTTGACTCTTTAGCATCCAGCTGGGTTCATGATCTTCTAACCCCAAGGAAATCAGAGTGCTCTCAGGCACTGGGAAATAAGAAGAGGATTGGAGAAAATGGTGCCCTCTAATTCAAAAATTCTATGATATCAGGAAATCCTGTCGGGGAATTTAATACCCAAATGGGAGTTCCAGAAGTCAAAGAATTCTCTAGGTGAATATATTCCCTCCCTCCTCCAGAAGTTCTTTGATTTCGAGTGCTTCTAAGAGGGACTTGAGACCAATGTTTCTGCACCATTATCAAAGCAAGTTGGTTATGTCAGCACTGTGGGATCCAGGCAGTGTCGAAGCCTCAACTAAGTTATTTCCTATTTGAAAATAACTGCTGCTTCCACATCTCCTTTGACGCTGGCACAGTGTGGTGCTGTGCCAGCAATTTTCAGATGGTTGGCTTGAATTTTTCATTACTGTATGAAACTGAAAATGACCTTTGAGGGCTTCAGTATCTGTTTGGTATGTATTTTTTTCCTAGTACTCCTCAATAACGGCTTTTGAGCAAGTAAACAATGCTAGCTAACTATTTTACCGAGAATGGAACAGATTTTCTGGAAAACTTGTTGTGTAGATGTGCTAAGTGCATTTTAAACTTTGGACTCAAATTCTGTATGTATGCATGTGTACATGTACATGTAGGATATATACATTAAATCCTTGTGATCATAACTATTTTTAGAGACAAAACCAAATAGAAACTCTCTCAAGAAGATGCATCTTGACAAGTTTTGCCCGTCTTTTTATAGAAGACAACTTTACAATCTCATAAATTGCAGTAGTAAAATTAACATTTTGTCATAATTTTCTGAACCTGCATCTAAACATCTCAAGAACAGGATGATGATTGGAAAGAATTTTAAAGGGCAAACTGCACTGTTGGGAACTTGTCAGTTCCCAACATTCCCAACATTTAACTATGCAGTTTCTATTTGATCTTCTTTTTCTCTCCTCTTTTCAGTTTTTGAAAGGAGCCAGAATGATTTCATTTTGTCTCTTCTTTGTTGGGTTCTTCATTTAAAATTCCCTTTTGAGTAAGCAGTCTGTAGCTGGCTTTCTGAAGGTTTTCCTTGTTGCAGAGAGGTGTGGGGCCTCACTCCTGTGTCTTCGTTTAAATTGTTTGTGGCATCCCTTTACTTTGGTCCTTTTGCCACAGTATTGATTTGTGGTTACTGGCTTCCCATTTCATGATGATAGTCTTTATTATTCCTTAGGAAAAATGACAAGCCCTTGTTTTGTGTATCAGTAACTTCCAAGGCTTCCTTTCATACACACACACACACACACACACACACATATATATGATATTAGACTGTATTTCTGAATCTCAGTTGTCCTCCTCAATCAGACATCTCCATATGTCTAGCAAAAATCTTCAAGTTAGTGCCCGCGGTAGCGATATCTTGGCATTTTTATGATGTATAACTTTTTTTTTCCTTCTTAGCACTCATTCTTCTTATTAAGGTTTAAACCCAATTAAGTGGGGGAAAGAAAACTATCACATTAAAATACATAAAAAGAAGCTGCCTTAAAACTGTCATTTTCATTTTAAGAGAGAAATGTACTAAAGGATTTTGAGCAGTAAAAAAGGTCTCTGTCAGTGGCAACAGGCATAGAAGTTAACTTGCTTAAAAAATACCTAGGCTCCATTTAATTAGCCCCTTTTAATCCATTTCTACAAGGGTATGTGTCTTGCAAAAGTAAGAATCACTACTCTTTTTTTCCCTCTAAAGAAGAATCCTTTTTCCTACCTAATACCTACAGAGATTACTGGCACATCAAGGAAAGTGTAGGATGCTACAGAGTGTGCCCACTGGTTAGACGTATAGAAAACATAGAGTGGCTATTCAAAAAATCCATGATTCTCTATTGTGTCCAGTTTTGGGCTCTATAAATTGATTAGGAGATGCTTGGCTCTTCTTTTTGAACAAGGGACCCAAAAATAGTGAGAGTGCTGTAAGATAGATTCTCTCTGGAAAGACTGAGAAGATTGTGATTGTTTATTCTGAAGTATTAGGTACAATCTAATAAGCCCTTTACATATGTGGAAATAAGACCATATTCTCCACAAAGTCCTCCTCTGAAGCCTTATCGTGGTGTGGAGGTGATTCTGCATTCTTGAAGGATGTGCAGGTGGAGCCTAAGCTTTGACAGGTTCTATAATGACGGGCAGACTTTAATTAGTTATGGCAACAGATTGAGGATGCTTTTTAAGGACCAGCCTATTTAAGTATGGAGAGATTCATCCCTAATAGGCTGGCCAAGCTAACATTTGCATAGTGCTTTAAGATTTGCAAAATGCTTTCCATATGTTATCTCATTTGATCCTCATAACAATCCCAGGAGGTAGGTGCTATTATTATCATCCTCATTATACAGATGAGGAGACTGAGGCAAAAAGTTAGGTGATTTCCTTAGTGTCAGTCACACAGCTAATGCCTGAGGCAAGATTTGAACTCAGGTCTTCCTGACTCCATTACACTATCCCCTGTGTCACCTACAAAGTTCAAAGGTAGGAATGCATGAGGTGAAGAAACAAATTTGAAAATATAGATTGATAATAAAGAAAGAAGCCAAAGACTTGTAGACTGTAGAGTAGACTTTCTTTGAGAAATTAATTAGAAGATGTTAAATGTGGTGAGCACCAAATAACATCACAAAAAACCAAAATTCATTTTACTTAAACCGAGAGGAAGCGCCTTATTACTGATACGGGAGATTCTTGAATTATCTCTCCATGTATGATCCTGCCTGATCTAGTTAAATATGTTACTGATGATGCAAATAGGATATGGATGGCAGAAAGGACATGTACACAGAATACAATCATTTCCTTCCAAGGTTTAATCAATGCAAATCATTTGCCAAGAGGAAATAGGGTGGAGAGGATAGATGGCTGTTCCCAGGGTCAGGAAGACCTGGGTTTAAATCTTACCTCTGACATTTGGTGGCTGGAGGTCCTGGGCAAGTCAGTTACTGCATCTTTCAATGCCTTGGGCATCTCTCTAGGACTAATTATACATTCCAAGAAAGTTTCTCAGCTGTATTAGCAGATTTTCAGCCCTGGGAGTCATCAGCAGGAATGAAATCACAGATCCAGGCTCTACCCCATCCCCTCTGGAAAAAAATAAAAAATAAAAAGAAACTGCAGGAAAAAGGAGACCAAGAAACTATAAAACACTTTAGTCAGCAGACACTTGACTTCCCTCTTCAGTAGAGAACTATAGCAGCCAAGGGAAGTACTTGCGTAGATTACAGACTCATTTGTAAAGTCTTTTGGATATGGATGATGGAATATTATGATGCATAATTGTCCCATAAAACAGAGAGAGGCAATGGAGGGGAAAAGCAGCTTAAAGAGAGTTGAAGTTAAGCAAAATCATTTGGAAGGAAGTTAAGGATGAAAAATGGAAGGTGGACAACAAATAGAAGAAGAATGGAAAATATCTGCAAATATTTTGACATCCAACTTTCTTTGCCGTTAAAATAGCCACACTTGGACTCTAGCATCACAGCCTTACATGTACTTTGGAGGAGGTAGAACTTGAACCAAAGAAAAAGACAGGCAAAGAAGATGATTTAGATTGAGTGCAATAAAGGAGACTGATGATGGAGGGGACAAAATTATTATAAGAATGGATCTCCTGTCACAAAGCCGTAAAGAACATGGATGAGATTTGCATAAGACGAACATGAGAGGTGTGGACTAAGATCTGCATTGCTGTAGGGAAGTCCACTTTGAGATCACAGATCCATTTGAGAATTTTCAGTATGTTCATATATTGTTAATGCAAATATTGTAACTACATATATATGTACAGATGTACATATAATATGTAGATAAAAAGAAGAGATGATTTAACATAATAGAAAGCAGTCTTGCCTTGGGGTTGGGAAGACCTGATTCAAGTGTTGCCTTGGGTAAACACTTTCTAGGGCAGCTAAGTGGTGCAGTGGATAGAGCGCTAGTCCTGGAGTCAGGAAGACTCATCTTCCTGAATTCAAACCTGTCCTCAGATACTTACTAGCTGTGTGACCCTAAGCAAGTCACTTAACCCAGTTTGCCTCAGTTTTCTTCATCTGTAAAATGAGCTGGAAAAGGAAATGTCAAACCATTCCAGTAACTTTGCCAAGAAAACCTTAAATGGGGCCACAAAAAGTCACACATGATTGAAAAATGACTGAACAACAACAAAAAACAAAAACAAAAACACTTTCTATGTAGCCACGGTCAAATTGCTTAAACTTTCAGTTACTGTCAAAAAACTTGCTAAGGTTATAAGTTATAGACAAATTGCTTATGTTTACCAAATGGAGGGAATTTCCATTCTAGGAGCTCCCAACAGCAGTGAAATCATAGACATGGGCCAAAGGGGATAAACAAAGATGTAGAAAATGCATTGTAATATAGATGCTCATGAGAGTCATTCCTATCCTTTGCTTAGGGCATAAAAAAAAATTAAGTGCCTTTAAATTGTTAAATGAAGAATATGGATTAAATGCAAAGTCTAATTTCTAGACAAGGGCTCCTATGAAATGATTTTGCCAGCTTGATGCCAAGGGATGGCTGTGTGATCTTGCTGACCTCTCCCCTTCCAGGTCCCCAAGTAATAAACCATCTATGATCTCAAGTGGATTAGCTCAGGGTGATGACCTTTAGACTACTACGCACCCCTATCTGAAATCTAAACACCAGGGAGTCAAGAGGGAGTCCCTAACATGGTTAAATTAATTTGTGTATCAACCAGAATGGTTCTAGGAGCCTGAGAGGCTTAAGTTGTTCAAAGTGTTTGGGAATACTGGCCGGAAAAGCCTTGCTGTTTGGCAATGGCCATGATGCATGATCTGGCAGGGTGCCAGTGGCCCAGAAGTCTTGCAGAATATTCTCTTCCACTGGACTTTTAAATAGGGATAGAATCTTATCCATATGGAATTATTTAATCACAGTTCAGCCTTTTTTTTTTTAATATTCATGCACCACAATTTGTTTAGCCAGTCTCCAATCGATGGTTCTCTACTTTGTTTACATTCCAGTCTTAAGGCAGGAGGATCACTGACACTAATTATCAGTGGTCCATGTTACATGTAGAAAATCAGAAGGTTGTCCATCCCTTGGATTTGGACAGCTAGGATTTTAAGGCCATGGCTTTAGAGCTGGAACAGACCTTACATGTTAGCTGTAGATGAGGAGAGTAAATCCTAGAGAGATAGTGACTTGGCCAGGGGACCATAGCTAGGAAGTGGTAGAGTCGGGTTTCAAACTCAGGTCCCAGATGTCTGTGTTTAGAGCTATTTCCACTGCTCTACATTGCTAAATAGGTCCAAATAGCCTGAAAGGTGCAGAGATCTTTAAGTGGTCCAGAGCTTTTCCTTTAGCTTAGGGCAGAGTAGCAAGTCCTTTCTTGTAGGGCAAGATAAATTTCTATGCCCCATTGCCTGTGTATCTTATTTTCTAGTTGCATGCAAAAACTTTTTTGTTTATGTTTTTGAACATCTATTTTTTAAAACTTTGAGTTCCAAATTCTCTCCCCTCTTCCCTTTCCACCCACCCTCTGGGTATGCATAACAATGACAAGGGGTACTTAGAGACGAGTGTATGGCTGGTCAAAAAAGCAGTTGTCTTGGATTCTCTGCATAGGAGAGAGCCCATAACTTTAAGTTCTCAATGCAGGATCTTTAAAGGGACAGACACTATTTCTCTCATGCTGACTCAACAACTAACCCATTCAAACGATCAGATGCCACATTTGGTTGGCTGGCTTAACAATAATGTCCAAGTAACTTTTCCTAACCCAGAAATTGCTTTGAAGATCTGTCTCACACTAACGATTACAAACTACTTGGGTGAATCCTTTTGAAAATGAATCTGCTCAAAAGCTTGCTGCAGACAAATGTGATCCAAAGCGTTCTCATGGATTTTACAATAATGAGTGCTGAAATGAAGAGATGGGGCACTCGTGACTACACAAACATTATTGAAATCTTCGCAGACCAAAAACCTGTTAAGGTATTGCTTTAAAATACATCTTTTCAGTCTATAAGCCTTCCTTGTTCCTAACTGGAGGATAAGGGCAGTCAAGGTGAAAGAAAAAAATAAAAAGAATGCCTATCCCCAAAGGTGGTCCTAGACCAGGGGTTCTCAAGTAGGGTCCAGGGACCCCCTTCAAAGAGGATTCTATTATATTATGACTCCAAACATTTAGATTCTTTAATTAGAATTGCTAAGAACTCTGGGAAGAGGACCATATGCTAAACTGGGCGAAGGTCAAGTAGTAAGCCCCGTACTGACCTGGCCAGTAGGTGCAGGTTCTTTGCACCATGAAGGTATGGACCTTTGTCAGCCAAAAGGGAGAATTTAAGTCTCCGTGTTGACAACATGCCACTAAGTATTTCACGATAAAAAAACTCATTGCTCAGTGTTTTTCTCATAATGCTTAGTGAGAAGTAGCAAACTGACCTTTGAAATTAACCAACATTATCTGGGACCTTTTTTTTAAAAAATATATTTAGTTTTCAGCATTGATTTTCATAGGAGTTTGAATTACAAAATTTCTTCCCATTTCTACCCTCCCTCCCACTCAAGGAGGCATATATTCTGATTGTCCTGTTCCCCAGTCAGCCCTCCCTTCTGTCACCCCACTCCCCTCCTATCCCCTTTTCCCTTCCTTTCTTGTAGGGCAAGATAAATTTCTATGCCCCATTGCCTGTGTATCTTATTTTCTAGTTGCATGCAAA
>JAQQSZ010020589.1:0-10104 GCA_028646595.1 Phalanger gymnotis
TTTTTAACACAGTACTTGTAAAATCTTAATCTAGTCATGTCATGTTTTTTTGATGGCATAACAAGATAAGCCACAAGCCATTCTTCTTTAAACAACAAAGCTTTAGACAAGCATGATATTAACCAAATAACAAAATAATATTCTCACAAGCGCTTGACCTAAATGTCTTCATACCATTTCCAAGACAGACACCTAACTTAACACTAGTCCCAATCCTATAGTAATCTAAGATGTTCCATAACTAATTATTTTAATAGATTTACTAAACCTTTCGATTATAGAAATTTGCCACCAAGAGAGTAGGGACTTAAAGTAAGGGGACCACATTTTCCCCAGCTTCCTATCAACTCCAGGCAGAGGCTGTGTCAAACTGCAGGCTGCATTGAGCCAGGCTTAGTCTGCCAGGTCTCAGTTAAGTCAAGAGGGTCCCACCTCAGCATATACTGAACACTTGCCTTCTCAACTTTGCCAAGAAATCATACCTGCAACTCATGCCTGTTCTCCCACAGGGCTGTTGGCATCTTGGGTCAGCCTTCCTGGATACTCACAACTGGAGTTAGACTCAGAAAAACAGTCAGTTAACAGTCCTATTAAATCTTTGAATGGCAAGTTCCAATCCCGTGACTCTCCTCTCCCCACACTGAGAACAAAGCCCAACATTAATATAAAGTTCCAAAGCAAGTCATAGGGTGGGAAAAATGTACAACCCCTCCCCCCCCCAGAGAAACAACAACAACAAAGAACCTGATGATAAAAAGCTACTGTGGTGCCAGGGAAGCTCAAGACACAAATTCAGAAGAAGATGACAAAGTCAAAACAACTTCAAGCAAAGTCTCAAAGAAAAGATGTGAATTGGACCCAAACCCAACAAGAATTCTTGGAAGAGCTAAAAAATTATTTTGAAAATCAAACAACAGTGATAAAGGAAAAATTAGACAATGAAAGCAAAAGAAGAAAATTATGAAAAGGCAACTGGTAAAAGGGGCACAAAATACTAAAGAAAATAACACCTTAAAATAGAATTAGACAAATGGGAAAAAATGTACAAAAATCCACTGATGAAAAGAACACCTTAAAAGATGAATTGGCCTAATGGAAAAAGACATACAAAAGCTCACTGAAGAAAATTATTCCTTAAAAATTAGAAACAGGCAAGTGGAAGCTAGTGATTCCATAAGACGTTAAGAAATAACAAAACAAAGTAAAAAGAATGAAAAAATAGAAGAAAATGTGAAATCTGTCATAGGAAAAACAACTGATCTGGAAAATAGCTTGAAAAGAGAAATCCTAAGAATTATTGGATTACCTGAAAGTCATGAGCCTAGGCATCATATTTCAAGAAATTTTCCAAGAAAACTGACCAGATATCTTTCAACTGTAGGGTAAAATAGAAATTGAAATAACCCACTAATTATCCCCTGAAAGAGATTCCCAAAATTAAAACTCCCAGGAATATTATAGCCAAATTCCAAGCAGCCAGAAAGAAACCATTTCAGTACCATGGAGTCACAGTCAGCATCACACAAGATTTAGCAGCCACCACATTAAAAAAGCAAAAGGTTTGGAATTGATATTCCAGAAGGAAAAAGAACTGAGATTAGAGCTGTGAATAACTCAGCAAAACTGAGAATAATTCTTCAAGGGGGGAAATGGATATTTAATGAAATAGATGACTTTCAAGCCTTCCTGATGAAAAGACCAGAGCTGAGTAGAAAATGTGACTTTCAAATACAAGACCCAAGAGGAGAAGTATAAAAAGGTAAACATGAAAGGGACCATAAGGGACTCAAGGTTAAACTGTTTATCTTTCTATGTGGGAAGATGATCTTCTAAGAACTTTATCATTATTAGGGAAGTTAAAAGGATTCTACATAGAAAAATGGGTACAATAGTGAGTTAATTATGCTAAGATAAGGTAAAAAAAATTGGGTAGGCAAGAAAGAGGGATTCCCCTAGGAGAAAGGGGAAGGGAGTAGAAGATTGGGGAAAATTATCTCACACAAAAGAGGTGCACAGAAAAGAGCATTTACAATGGTGGGGGAAATGGTGAGAAGTGGTGTGGGCAATTCTTGAACCTCACATCTAAATTGGTTCAAAGAGGGGGGAAAATACTCCCTCTCTCTCTTCTCTCCTCCTCCCTCCTTCTCTCCCTCTCTCTCTCTCTCTTAAGTATTGCTTTGGCAATATTCCACAATACTTAAGGGAAATTTTATAACTCTTCATGTGTACATCAATAAAAGAGAAAAAGAACAGATCACTGAATTGGGCATGCAACTAAAAAAAAAAACTAGAAAAAGAATAAATTAAAAGTCACCAATTAAACACTGAAATGGAAATCTTGAAAATCAAAGGAGAATGTAGTAAAAGCTAAAGTAAGAAAACCATTGAACTATTGAATAAAACTAGGAGTGGGCTGTATGAAAAAACCAATAAAATAGATAAACTGTTGGTTAATTTGATTTTTAAAAAGAAAGAAAAACCAAATTACTAGTATCAAAAATTAAAAGGGTGAATATGCCACCAATGAAGATGAAATTAAAGCAATTATTAGGAGTTATATGCCAGTAAAAATGGCAATCTAAGTGAAATGGATAAATATTTACAAAAATATAAATTGCCCAGATTAACAGGAGAAAATGGAACACTTAAATAACTCTATCTTAGAAAAAGAATTTGAAAGAGCCATCAATGAGCTCCATAAAAAAAAAAATATCCATGATGAGTTGGAGTCACAAGTGAATCCTACCAAACATTTAAGGGAAAATTGATCCCAATACTATATAAATTATTTGAAAAAACAGTCAAAGAAAGAGTCCTACCAAATTCCTTTTATGACACAAATGTGGTTTTGATACCTAATCCAGGGAGAGCAAAAACGGAGAAAGAAAACTACAGACCAATTTCCTTAATGAATATAAATGCACAAATTTTAAATAAAATACTAGCAAGGAGATTACAGCATTATATCACAAAGATCATATACTATAACCTGGTGGAATTTATGCCAGGCATACTGGGCTTGTTCAATATTAGGAAAACTATCAGTATAATTGACCAAATTAATATCAAAAACAACAAAAATCATGATTATCTTAATAGAGGAAGAAGAAGCTTTTGATAACATACAACATTCATTCCAACTAAAAACCACTAGAAAGCATAAGAATTAGTTGAGTCCTTCTTAAAACGATAAGCAGTATCTCTCTAAAACTGACAGCAAACATTATCTGTAATGGGGATAAACTTGAAGCCTTCCCAGTAAGATCAGAAGGGAAGCAAGGATGTCCGTTATCACCACGGTTGTTCAATGTTGTACTAGAAATGCTAGCTTGTAGCAAATAGGGCAAGAAAATGAAATTGAAGGAATTAGAATAGGCAATGGGGAAATAAAACTATTACTCTTTGCAGATGATATGATGATATACTCAGAAAACAATAGAGAACGAACTAAAAACTAGTAGAAACAATTAACAACTTCGGCAAGTTTGCAGAATATAAAAGAAAGCATTTTTATATACTATAAATAAAACTGTTCATAACCTTTGACCTAGCAATACCACTATTAGGTTTGTATCACAAAGAAATCAAAGAAGAAAGAAAAGGACATATTTGTACAAAAATATTTATAGCAGCTCTTTTAGAAGTGGCAAAGAATTGGAAACTAAGGGAATGTCCATCAATTGGGGAATGACTGAACAGGTTATGATATATGATTTTGAAGAAATATTATTGTGATATAAGAAATGACTAACAGAAACAAAAACAAAAGATTCAGCTAGGTGGTACAGTGAGTAGAGCACCGGCCCTGGAGTCAGGAGGACCTGAGTTCAAATTTGGCCTCAGACACTTGACACACTTACTAGCTGTGTGACCTTGGGCAAGTCACTTAACCCCAATTGTTTGGCCCTCCCCCTGCAAAAACAAAAACAAAAAATGACTAACCAGATAGTTTCAAAAATACCAGAGAAGACTTACATAAACTCATGCAAAGTGAATTGAGCAGAACCAGAAAGACATTGTACATAGTAACAGCAATATTGTAAGGATGATTAACTGTGGAAAACTGATCAAGACGATGATCTAAGACAAATCCAAAGGACCCATGATGAAAGATGCTATCCACTTCCAGAGAGAGAAGTGATAAACACAGAATGCAGAATGGCATGATTTTTTTTTACTTTATTTTTATTGTTTTATTTTGTTTGTGTTTTCTTTTGCAACATGGCTAATATGGAATTATGTTTTGCATGATTTCACATGTATATTCATTATCAAATTCCTTGCCTTCTCAGAGATGAAGGAGAGAATTTGGAACTCCGAAATTTAAAAATGAGTGTTTAATTGGAAAAATATTTAATGAAATAAAAATAATTTTAAAAAATAAGATGATATATTGCACAGCAGTTTCTGCTTTGGTAGATGGAATATATCCTTACCTAGACATTGGCACAACATTGAAATCAGATGCCGAATTAAAAAAAAAGAAGAAGAAAGATAGTTTTCTGATAACATCATTCAGCAGAGCTGTGTGAACAAACCAGTCCATGACCTGCACTGCCATGGTACTGACCCTTTGTGAAAATAGGTGTAATATCTAGCAGATATTATTAACATACACTGATGTTTCACTGCCTGCATGAGGTTTTGATCCTAAAATGAAGCAATATCCTTTAGTTTAGAAATGTAGCTCAGATTCTGTAACTACTCTCCCAACTCCAACTGAAGCAGGCCAGTTGGGTGCTCAAAGTAGGGGCTTTTACTTCTTCAGAGAACTCCTTTCAGAGTTCTAGGGGAACCTGAAGGTGTGTGTGTGTGTGTGTGTGTGTGTGTGTGTGTGTGTGTACAGGGGAACCTTTCTAATGATGAAGATTGTGGGCCTCTACTGGTTTACTTCCTTCAGTGTTTATCAATCAATATCAATTAGCTTTTACAATGGGATATTTACTAAGGTGTACAGTAAGAAGAGCTGGGACAAAATATCCCTCCAAGCTGGGAGGGATGCTGTCCTATAAACAAATACAGAGTCCAGTGGAAAGTGGCCCCAACCTTAGAGTTTATGTGGCAAAGGATGTAAATCACAACTCCTAGAAATCCTTTTTCTGGAGTTCTCAAGATGGCTTTTTGCCGGGGTCCTTCTAAAGTCCTGAAGCTGCCTTTTCCCCATGTGTCTAGTTTGTCCTCAGAACCCAATGCAAGATGCTGACGCCAATCACTTGTTCCTGGAACACTGCTAGGCTGCTGATGAGATCTCCGAATCTTCTGACCCTCTTAAGTTCACAAGGACTTCAAGGGGAGGTGGGAGGAAACAAAAGACCAGAGACACTATTCCTTCCCTCATCCTTCCAAGTGATTTCCCCTCCCAGGAGCCTGGCTAACACTGCTCTCTCCTCTAAGCTACCAGATACCTGAATAGAGAGCTCTAAATTGGCTTTCTATTTTATGGAAGATCTAGAAGACATGACTGAGTTTCTTCAACCAGTTCCAACACACTGTCACACCTAGTTGAAATAACTGATTGATTAATTCAGTAAGAAGTCCCTCAGATATTCCTCCCCCCTTAAAAATATGTGGAGAAAACCAAGATGCCATATGAAAAGATTTCAAGAGTGGTAACAAAAGTGTTGAATGAGAAAATGCCCTGGTTTTAGGAAAATTTTCTTTGAAGTCTTAAACTAATTAAAGGTAGATAGTAATAAATTCACATTTATATAGCACTTCACAATTTACAAAGTGCTATCTTTATTATAAATTTCCTTATTATGTTATCTCAAATAAGATAATATTTGTAAAAAAAATTTAATGCGATACCTGGCACATAGTAGGTACTATATAAAGGGTGATTTCCTTCCCTCTCTTACAATAACTTTGTGAGGTAGTTCAGAGCATCACAGACTTAGAGCTAGATTAAAAATCGTTTCACCGAGTCATGTCATTTTACAGATGAGTATATTGAAGCCCAGGGAGGTGAAGGGATTTGCTCGAAGTCGCAGATATGATAAGAGTTAGTATTACTATTCCCCCTTTGTCTGGATAAGGAAACTGAAGCAGAGAGATTATATAATATGTCTAGAACTACACATCCACTAAGGGTCAAAATCTGGACTTGAACTCAGGTCTTTGAACACTAAAACAGGGCCTCTTTGCTGTGCTGCAGTTCTGTATCCAACAATTCTTTGAAGAGTTTTCTCAGTTTTTTTTTTTACTCTCTCTCTCTTCTTGAAACCTAACATATTTTACAAGTTTACTTTAAATTCTTTTTCTGAGAAATTTTACAATTTTTTAGACTTTCTGTAAGCTAGAAACATTATTTTTTATTAAAAATGAATTTTTTTGGCCCATGTCAATACTAAATTTTATCCCGACTGAACCATGGTCTTCTTCACTTTGGGAATCTAGTATAAAAATTTAAATCATTTGTTAACTTAAATTGTGTTTACTAATTACAGAACTATGTCCTTTTGCTCATGTACAGTTGTCATTGAACTCATATGATCAAAATTTAGTAATTTTTTCCTCTTTTTCTTGCTCATGTAAAAAATATAAGAACAATTAATGATGGTCAAGCTCTCTAGTATAAGATTTCTTAAATCTCCCAGAATTGTTCTAGCAACTTCCTTCCCTGGTAGTTCTCACTTATACTTACACAGTTTATGAGTACTCCATATGAGCCAAGGAGAAGTATAAGAGATACATTATATGATACAACAGAAGTGAGACAGAGATTGTAACAATAATTGACATTTGTAGGGCAACGAGGTGGTGCAGTGGATAGAGCACTGGCCCTAGGGTCAGGAGGAAACTGAGTTCAAATTTGACCTCAGACACTTGACACTGGCTGTGTCACCCTGGGCAAGTCACTTAACCCCCATTGCCTCCAAAAATATTGATAATAATAATTTACATTTATACAGCTCCTTAAAGTTTCAAAATGTTTTATATATACTATCACCAATGAGGTTGGTGCTACAGATATTATCAGCTCTCTGTTTACATATGAGGAAATAGGTCCAGAGATTTGCCTCTGGTCACACAGTTGGTAAGTGTAAGAATCAGGATTTGAACCCAGGTCTTAAAAATACAAATCCATTCTTCTATCCATTATGTAACACCTCTCTCAGGCACCATGCTGGAGTAGATTGTAGGCAGATGGAACAACCACAGAACCTGGGTAAATTTCTGGTGGGTGAAAGAATCAGCTTACCTTCTCCCCCTTTCTTTTGCTACTCTTGCTACCTTGTCCCTCCTGCCTTTTACGTTGGAATGACTTTATACTCTTTGCACAACCCGTCTTCTCTTCCTTGGAATCCATAAGAAAAATGAGAGATAAAAGACTGAGATTAATTTTCCTTTTAGCATGTCTGGAGAAGTTAATTTTCTCTTTCAGATTGGTTGCATTCACTGTATTTGTGAAACATGAGCAAAGGAATTGTTGGGAGTTGGACCTTCTGACTAGTTGTAAATCAAAAGATTCAGCATTCTGTGGACAGGGGGAATCTTTCAGCTTCCTGTCAGCCTTTGGCCTAAATACTTGAGGGTGCTTCGAATGCTTTCCATGGCTTGGCCTGCTCAAGCTTCCTTTCCTTTTATTGATGCATTACTTGTATTTATGTTTCTTTGAATGTGTGAATGGATAACTCTCTGAAACTTAGACATAGAGAAAATAGAAGGAATAAGAAGAAATATATAACCTTTTGAAATACTGTCAACTTCTGCAGGAATTCAGTGGGCACTGGAGGAGGAACCGAAATGAAACCAAACCGTACAATATACACAGCCTAAAGGAAACACAGTAAATACAAAAGAACAAAGGATAAAGGAGTCAGCAGCTTCCCATGAGTAAATGCCAGTGCTGAAATCTAAGGAAACCTTGAAGGAAACAAATTAGAACTTTTACAATTTCCTACCTCTGTAGGATATAAAACTCAAGAAAGAATTTTATCAGGAAATTGAAAGAAATAATGGACAAAATAGTGTAAGCCAAAAAGAAACACCTCTGCTAAAATAAAACAAAGTAACCACTGCTTCTCCCCTCCTCCACCCCAAAAGTATTACAGGAAGAAACAGTTTAAAAATTCTGTCCAGTAAGAGAATACATGAAGATTACAGGATGTGAAATAGATTTTAAGTTATTCATTTGTTCAATGAGGAAAAGGAAAAAGAGAAATAATGTTAACAAGGTCAGAGACCCTTGATTGTTTCTGATCAGTACATATTAGAATATATCTGCATATGATACAGCAAAAAAGAATGTGATACTGAGAATCAAGAGACCTAAGTAGGCATGCAACCTCAAACAAGTCACTTAATCTCTCTCCTATAAAAAGAGACAGAAAATTATTTTGTAGTAGAAAAAAGCATTGGGTTTGGAGTGAGAAGACTTGGACTTTGATCCTGGCCTTGACACTCATAACCTGTGTGGATTTGGACAAGTTGCTTACTCTCTCTGGGCCTGAGTCACCTCGTCTATAAAATGAGGGGTTTGGACTAGTTTATAGTTACAGATACTGTTTTAGAGCCTGTAAGTAAAGGATATGTCTAAAGTTCCTTCTAGCTGTAAAATATTATGATTTTATGGGTATGTGTTTGGAATCCATGACCTGTTGGTGATAATGTGTACTTATGTGAGGCTTTTTCTTCCTATATAATGCACCAGTACAAATTGGTGGCTCTTTTTCCCAAAAAGGGCCTTCTAGTACCTTCTTGTTAGAATTTTTCATCCGGAATATGTAATATGGAAGTGATTATTTCCCTCTCTACATCTCCCCATCTCCCCAATTTCACTATTTCAATTTAGGGGCCCCACCATCCTTCTCATACCCAGCTCATAGTTATTCTTTACTCTTTCATCTCCTTCTCCCATATCCAACTGTTTTTCAAATCTTAAAAATTCTATACTCACAACATAACCTGGAATCCATCTCTTTCATTCCCTATCCAGCGGTGGTCATCATTATAGTTCAATTCTTCACCAGCTTACATCTAAACTATGGCAAGAGCCTCCTCATTCACTTCCCTGCTTCCACTCTTCCCTATCTCCCATCCATTCTCCATCCAGCTGTCAAATTATCTTCCTAAGGCACAGGTGTGACCAAATGACTCCCCTACTCAAATATCTTCAGTGGCTCACTCCCTATTGCCTCTAGGATAAAATGCAAACTCCTCAGATTGGTATGGACTTAACACTTTTCACAATCTGACTCCAACCTAACCTACCAGACTTGTTTCATATTATTCCTCTATACACACTTTGTGGTCCAGCCAGATAAGTTTTGCAAACTTAGCATTCCATCTCCCTCTTGCGAATCTTTGCCCAGACAGCCCCTCAATGCCTCCAATGAACTTCTTCCTCACTTTTGTCTGTTTGAATCCCTTGATTCTTTCAGTGCTTGGCTCATGTGCTATCTCCTGTGAAAAAATCCTTTCTTCATCCCCATCGTTATCACTGTTCTCTCTTTTCTCAATTCAGCTTGTATTTACTTCTTTATTTACATGTTGCATTCCCCAGTAAAATGTAAACTCCTCAAAGGAAGGAACTGTCTTTGTCACTGTCACTTTTGTCTTTGAATTCCTGATGATTTGCACATTTAATAAATGCTTTTTGAATGAAGTTGAATTGTATGTAGAGATTTAGAAACCATCTGCATGGGACAGTAGTTGCACTCATAGCAGCTTATGAGCTCACAGAGAGAGAATATAGAGAGGTGAAAGAAGGTGGCCCAGGACAGATCCTTGGAGGACAGTATGGTATGAGATGGATATGAAACCTCCAGCAAAGGGGACCAGGAAAGAACAATTTTGCAATCAGGAGAGGAAACAACAGAGGGCAGTGACACAGCATATTGAAGAAGATGGAATAATCAGCAGTGTTAGAAGCTACAGAGAGTTTAAGTAGGATAAGGACTAAGAAAAGGATGTGAAATGTAGCCGCTAAGAGATGATTGGGCACATTGTAGAGGAAGGTTTCTGGTGAATGCCAGATTTCAGGGGGTTGAGAGGTGATGGGGTGGTATAGAAATGAAGACAATGAGCATAGACTTCATTTCTAGGAGTTTGACTTTATGGGATAAAAGGCAAGAACATAGCTTGGGGAAATGTGAAAGTTAA
>JAQQSZ010020590.1:0-10104 GCA_028646595.1 Phalanger gymnotis
CTCAAAGCCCTCCCTTTACATCTCTTAATTATGTTTTTTATCCTTGTATCAGTTATTTTGTACAGACATTCACAGTCTATGTGTATCTCTTTCAATTGTCATAATAGCTGTACTATTCTCAAGATTGACATATATATGTATACATAAAGTTTTCTTACACCTAGCTCTCTGCCCCTCCAATACCCCAAAGGAGATCTTTTGACATATTTTCATTTGCTCAAACAAGATGCTCCAACTTCTGATGAAAATACTTTCCTCACCTAAGAGCTTTCTATACCAACAACATCACAAGTACCATCAAGTATCTATCTACATGAGAATGTCATTTATTTGATAGGCATTTATTAGGGACTTAAAGGATTGAACTCATGAGAAGAAACAATGTTGGGTCCCAGGGGATCATAGAAATTGCTATTAAAGCAGTTGGGGAGAGAGCCCTCCTTCTGAGGCTGGTTATTCAACCTGGTAGTGTGTTTCCACCAATGATGCAAAACTTGGCATACTTTCCATGACATGGAATGCATGTGTTTCTCATTCATTTACATGAAACAACATAATGTGGTTTTTTATGAACATGATTTCCCAAAACTTCTGCAGTATTTAATAGACTCCCTAATGAGTCTTTCCTCGAAGAGAAGAAAGTGGCATTACAGAGAAGAGGAGTCATCTGGGAGTGAGGAAGTCTTAAAGGGTTAAGGGGCAGGAGAGACATAAAAACCAAATTTCTCAGCTGAACTATAAACTGTCTAGGGCACTTGGAGCATTTCCTGCTTAAGAGAATTCCAACTTTAACAAATTCCTGAAACCTATATCCATTCCACTGAGGGCCTCAATTCCTCCTGTCTCTGCATTTAAGAAAGAAAGTCAGCATCCCTCAGAAGAAATCGAGGATGACCGAGTGTCCTGGTCTAAGCAACTGGAAATTCCTCAAGGAGAATTGTCTTAAATTTATTAATTTTTTTCTGAATTGAAAGAACACCAAAAAATCAGATGTGTATGAAGAGGGAGCATTTCCATATACTAAATATTACCAAAAAAGGGCATCACATGTGAAAGTAGCAATCTTTTTTACATCTGGCTTGCTTTTTTAAAAGTGTATAATAAATTCAGCATGCCTCTTTCAAAATTGTCCTCCTTGTCTGTTTCCTTTCGAAAGTTATTCTGTTGTTTTCTGTGCATTTAATAAAATGCTTCGATGAACAATTTTTTCTGTCTTCTCTTTTTTAATTATTTATTTAATATTTTTAGTTTTCAGCGGTGATTTACACAAGATTTTGAAATACAAGTTTTCTCCCAATTTCTACCCTCCCCCCCCACTCCAAGATGGCATATATTCTGATTGCCCTATTCCCCAGTCAGCCCTCCCTTCTGTCACCCCACTTCCCCCCATCCCCTTTTCCAGTACTTTCTTGTATGGCAGGACAGATTTCTATGCCCCATTGCCTGTGTATCTCATTTCCCAGTTGAATGCAAAACCAACTTTTTTTTGAACATCTGCTTTCAAAAATTTGAGTTCCAAATTCTCTCCCCTTTTCCCTCCCCACCCACCTTCCCTAAAAAAGCAAGCAATTCAACATAGGTCACACATGTATCATTATGTAAAACCCTTCCATAATTCTCATGTTGTGAAAGACTAACTATATTTTGCTCCCTCCTATCTGGTTCCCCTTTATTCAGTTTTCTCCCCTGACCCTGTCCCTTTTCCAAAGTGTTTGCTTTTGATTACCTCCTCCCCATATCTGCCTTCCCTTCCATCATACCCCCTTTTTTATCCCCTTCCTCCTTCTTTCCTGTGGGGTAAGATACTCAATTGAATGTGTATGTTGTTCCCTCCTAAAGTCAAATCTAATGAGAGCAAGATCCCCCTCACCTGCCCCCTCTTCCCTTCCAACAGAACTGCTTTTTCTTGACACTTTTGTGTGAGACAATTTACCCCATTCTATCTTTCCCTTTCTCCCTCTCTCAATATATTCCTCACTCACCCCTTAATTTGATTTTATTTTTTTAGATATCATCCCTTCATATTCAACTCACCCTGTGCCCACTGTCTATACAAGTATATGTGTATATATGTATATTCCCTTCACCTAAATTAATACTGAGGTCTCATGAATTACACACATCATCTTTCCATGTATGAATGTAAACAAAACAGTTCAACTTTAGTAAGTCTCTTATGATTTTTCTTTCTTGTTTACCTTTTCATGCTTCTCTTGATTCTTGTGTTTGAAAGTCAAATTTTCTATTCAGCTCTGGTCTTTTCACTGAGAAAGCTTGGAAGTCCTCTATTTTATTGAAAATCCACATTTTGCCTTGGAGCATGATACTCAGTTTTGCTGGGTAGGTGATTCTTGGTTTTAATCCTAGCTCCATTGACTCCAGAATATCATATTCCAAGCCCTTCAAACCCTTAGTATAGAAGCTGCTAGATCTTGTATTTCCTGATTGTGTTTCCACAATACTCAGATTGTTTCTTTCTGGCTGCTTGCAGTATTTTCTCCTTGATCTGGGAACTCTGGACTTTGGTGACCATATTCCTGGGAGTTTTCTTTTTGGGATCTTTTTCAGGAGGCGATCGGTGGATTCTTTTAATTTCTATTTTGCTCTCTGGCTCTAGAATATCAGGCAGTTCTCTTTGATAATTTCTCGAAAGGTCATATCTAGGCTCTTTTTTTGATCATGGCTTTCAGGTAGTACAATATTTTTTAAATTATCTCGCCTGGATCTATTTTCCTGGTCAGTGGTTTTTCCAATGAGATATTTCACGTTGTCTTCCATGTTTTCATTCCTTTGGTTCTGTTTGATAATGTCTTCATTTCTCATCAAGTCACTAGCTTCCACTTGCTCCAACCTAATTTTTAAGGTAGTATTTTCTTCAGTGGTCTTTTGGGCCTCTTTTTCCATTTGGCTAATTTTGCCTTTCAAGGCATTCTTTTCCTCATTGTCTTTTTGGAGTTCTTTTGCCATTTGAGTTAATCTATTTTTTAAGGTGTTGTTTTCTTCAGTATTTTTTGGTTCTCCTTTAGCAAGTCATTGACTTGTTTTTCATGGGTTTTGTGCATCACTCTCATTTCCCTTCCCAATTTTGACTCTACTTCTCTTACTTGCTTTTCCAAATCGTTTTTGAGCTCTTCCATGGCCTGAAACCAATTAATATTTTTCTTGGAGGCTTTTGATGTAGGCTCTTTGACTTTGTTGGCTTCTTCTGGCTGTATGTTTTGGTCTTCTTTGTCACCAAAGAAAGATTCCAAAGTCTGAGTCTGAATCTGATACCATTTTCCCAGCCAACTACTTGACACTTGAGCTTTTTGTCAGGGTATAACTGTTTGTAGAGTATGGAGTACTTTGTCCCAAGCTTGAGGGGCTGTGGTGCTATTTTCAGAGCTACTTCTACACAGCAAGGTCTGCCACGCCAGCTCTCCTTTGTCCCCAAGAACCACCAACCGGGATTGTGGCCCAGATCTGGGCAGGGCAAAGCAGGCTTGGCACTTCCAGTGTAATATGCACCTTAATTCCTCCCAGCAGGTAGGCCTGGGGCCAGAAGCAACTGCAACTGTAGCTCTCGAAGCATCCTCAGCGCTGCCCCCCACCTCGGCCACCCCTGGGGCAGTGGCCAACCTCAAACTCCTTTCACTCAGTCCCAGCAGCTTTTCCCACTAACCTTCTCTGTTGTCTTTCATGTTTGTGGATTGAAAAGTCTGGTGACTGCCACAGCTCACTGATTCACGGCACTACGCCTGTTCTGCCTGGCTCCCAGGCTGGTTGGTCCTGGCACGGCCCACGCTGGGTTCTGCTCTGCTCCGCTTGCAACTCCATGTGATAGACCCTTCCCAGCGACCATCTGGGCTGTCCTAGGATGGAGCCCTGCTTCCCTTTGCTATTTCATGGGTTCTGCAGCTCTAGAATTTGTTCAGAGGCATTTTTATAGGTGTTTGGAGGGGTCTGGGATGGGGGAGTTTAAGCAAGTCTCTGCTTTCCAACTGCCATCTTGCCTCCGCCCCTTCTATTTTTTTTTGTTGCCATCATTACCTTGCTTCTCCACTTTGAATATTTTCATGCCCAATAGAGAAGAAAACCATGTTCCTTCCAAGCAATAAGAGTAGTTCATAAAAACACATTTGTACATTTGTACACATTATCCCACAAGGTACACTTCATTCTGTGCCTTGAGTCCATTACCACACTTTTAAGAAGTCAATATTATCAACAGTTTCTGGAATCATGGCTGGTTATTACATCGATCTGAGTTCTTAAGTCCTTCAGAGTTATTTGTCCTTACAATGTTGCTGTTCTTGTATGAATTGTTCTCCTCTTCCTGCTCACTCCTTTCTGCATCAGTTACCTTATACAAGCCTTTCTAGCTTTCTCTAAATCCATCCCCTTAATCATTGCTTAGGAAGGGAGAGGGTAGGGAACACATATTTATATAGCATCTACAACATGCCAGACAGAGTGCCACATGCCTTTTACAAATATGTCATTTTTTTTTTTTGCACAACGATATCCCATTTAATAGAATTAAAATCTTTCATAGAGATAACACCTTGCTTCATTCCTTCTTCTTGAAGATAAGCTCAATATTTTGTACTGGCCCATTTTCTACATGTGGACTCTAGTTCTTTTGGGTGAGAGTAGGATGAAACATATAAAATTGCACAATGGCAATCAGTTCTCTTTCTGTAGTGACAGTGGAGGGTTGCCAGAATGATTGATAAATGTGAGATTTTTGAAAAATTACCAGTAATCTGATACACTGAAGGAAGAGTTGAACCAGATGCATATGGACAGATGCACTATGAATGAAGCCAGGGCTCTTTAGGAAGTTGCAACTAAAGAAGATTCTCCTGGGAGAGCCAACTAAAGGAATTGACCAAGATAGTTTCACTGTTTGCCCCAGGGCAGCAAGAAACATTATTTCATGGAAAATTTGGTGATATTGCCTTTTAATGCTTGTGGTGAACATAGGCAGGACTGTTATGCAGAGAAATGCAATTTATGTTCCAAAACCTACTTCAGAGAGTAAGAAAAAAATAACAACAAAGCAAACCAGAACAAAAACAACAGAGAAATCCTTAAAAGAACTTCTTGAGCTTATTTGAAACAAGACAACATATAAATTAGTATTCAGTGATTTCCAAGAAAGGAAGGCACAGAGAAGGAAGATGAAAGATATGATAGAAAACAATGGTTTGTGAATAAGGAATGCAGCAGGGCATATCTTATCTGTAATATAGGATCCTCACACTGGTATGCTATGACAATTTTCTTCATGGAGAAAATTGGAGGATAGTGGACATGACAGGCACTGAAGAGTAGCACACAAAAATTACATTGTCTTTATTAGACAGGAAATTGCTGATTATTGACATGGGAGTCATTTCAGTGTTCGTTATCTATATAGAATAAAGGTCCTGCTCTGGAGGTTCCCTGGACTGTCAATATCCTCCTTAAAATCTTTAATTAGCTCTCTTACTCTAGATATAATCTGACTAGGGCAGAATATAATGGAAGCATCACCTTGTTATTCTTGGATGCTATGCCTTTCCCCAGCATAGCCAAAGATTTAAGTAAAAACATTGATGCTGATTTTTGACATTTCTTAGAGAAGCTTAATGAATAATACAATTTCCAAATTTAGGAGACCGGAAGAGACTAGAAAAACATGATAGCCAATGGTTGCATTGGCTTAGAATACAGATTCATTTATAAAATATTATGGAGGATAGTGGTAGGATGACATACAGAAAATGACTCTAAAAGTCAACTAGTCCAACACTTTCACTTTATAGAAAAGAAAACGGAATCCCTGAGTAGTTAAATGACTTGTCCAAGATCACATAGGTAGTAAGTAACTGAACCATAATTTGAATCCAGATGCCTGGATCCAGATTTAGCACTCTTTCTCCCATATCCCTTTTTCTATGTTAAAGTATTAGGAGTGATATTGCCTCACACGACAAGAAATGCAGGAAGGTAAGCCTGGAGAAAGCTTGATGTGCGCCAGAACTAAGCTATGTTATTTCAAGACATGAAAAAGCCTGGGGGGTTTAGTGGGCTGAAATCTCCAAAGGAGTTACCATTGTTGTGGACGTGAGAGCCAAGCTGCACTTAGTTCCATAGTGAATTCCATAGTGTCTAGAATGAAGCAAGGGAGATTCCCACCGGAATCTACTCCTGTAGGGCTACATTTGTAAGATGTAAACTTATGCTCTATTCTGAGTGCCACATTACAGGATGGACATTGGCAAGGCAATGTACAGGCAGAGCATGGCAGGGAAGATGATGAAGACTCGAGTCCATGTGAACAGGGGATATTAGTCCTAATGAAGAGAAGACACTTGAGGTAAAAGTGGACAGGGACTAAAGACTAAAAGATTGTTTGGAACATTGGCTAGAAGATCTAGTAAAGCAGATGTGCTTGATATAAAGAAAATTTCCTATGAATTAAGGAAGTGCTGAGTTCTACCACATTGGATGTTTTCAAGTGGCACCTCAAGGACCACTTGAGGGTGATGTTGACGTTGACACTGATTCTTCCTCAGGAATGGGCTGGAGAAGATAACCTGTGAGGTCCTTTCCAACTCAGAGATCCTGTGATTCTGTGATTCTATGAAAGCAGTTATAGACTAATGAGGGCCTTAAGAATCTATAACATAGGATGTTAATAATGATGAACGGCTGACATTTCCATGATATTGCTTTGCAAAGCTATTTATGTACATCTGCTCTTTCAACTGTTAAGACAAGATTAAGAAGGAGATGTCATTAATATCCCCATGTTACAGGTAACTAAACTGAGACTTAAAGGGGCTAAATGATTTATTCATGGTCCCTAAGCCTGTGTCAGATGTAATATTCACATGAAATTTTCCCCTAAATATAATTCCAGTTCTCTGTCTTAGAATAATTGAAAGTCTAATATTAGGGCTGGAAGAGCTCTTAGACGTCTCTGATATCTTAGGCTCTCCCACAGGATGAAAGGCCTCCATATACTTCGAGGGATTTCTCATTTCACTCCCTTGTTTCTACCCCAACAATTTACTTTGCAATCTGAAAGCACCCAATGTATCGTCCCTAATTCCCTTTATGAACTCAATGGTTACAAAGCTCAGAGTAAACAGGCTTATTTATAGGTCAAAGACAAAAAAGGAAGGTTGATGCCAAGCTCATAGTGAATAATGACACTCCCCAGAGGTCGATAGAACCTCAGTTACTTAGAACATGCTCTAGGTAGGATCCTCAAGTGCTCTACCTAGGGCATCTCTTCAGTATATACTTCCTACTGAGGCTTCCATGGTTCCTTGTTAACTATATTCTGGTCACAGTGCCTCTGGAGGTCTATGAAGCATTGCCTACTTCCTGCCATGATACCTCCACCATCTCTGCTATTGACCCCATTTTGCCACTGTTTTTGTTGTTCAGTCCTTTCCAGTCTTGTCCCACCTTTTGTGATGCCTTCTTGGGGGTTTCTTTTTTTTTCTTTTGGAGGGGGAAAGGCAGGGCAATTGGGGTTAAGTGACTTGCCCAAGGTCACACAACTAGTAAACATGTCAAATGTCTGCCCTGTTCTGCCATTATGTACCTACAATTCTTCTGAGATTCCAATAGATGAAAAGGGCTCAGTCATTCCCTTTTTCCCAGCTCATTAGAAGCACAGAGTAGTGGAATGAATGCTAAATGAAGTTGGAGTTAGAGAATTTGAGTTCCAATTCGAGTCTGGCTATTTCCTAACCTGGGTGAATTTGAGTGAGTGACTTTATCTCTCTGGGCCTTTCTTACCTGTTCAATGATAAGTTGGGACTGGATGATCTCTTCTATCCCTTCCAGATCAACAGCAATGCTCCTTCAATCCATAATGGGTTCCACAGGAGTGAGTGCTTCATAGTCACTGGTGCGGCAGATGTCATCATTTCAAAACTCAACTCTAGAGCATGGTCCTTCCAATGTAGTCTTTTATCAGGCTCCTCCTGATCTCTTCCCTCATGAATATCCTCCAAATGATCAGACATGCATTGCCATTTGCAACTTCCAAATGGGTCCTCATCTCCCATATAACATTGGGTCATACAGTGACTCAACAGACTGCTGCCCTTTCTTTCCCAGCATTCCTGCCCACATCAATGCCTCCCACAGGTTTAGGGACTTTAAAGAGGTCTCAGTTCCCCCTTCCAACACACACCTCCACATTTTGTTCCTTTGGACTTTGTAAGTTACTTTGAATACAGTTGAGTGACGTGATTCCCATTACCTGAGTATGTCCCCTGTGCTGGATGGATAGAATGAAGGTGTTCTTCCCAACATTAGTGTCTTTTTCTTCAGATAATTGCTTGGGAGGTAGCTGGCTCTCAGGATAGGACGAGAATCTCTTGTTGTCAGTGTTCCCATAAATAAGAAGTAACAGTCCTCAAAGTCAGTGGGAATTTTTCTAGGTGTGTGTGTGTGTGTGTGTGTGTGTGTGTGTGTGTGTGTGTGTGTGTGTTGGGGTGGTTGTGAAGGGCACATTGAAGGACGAACCACTTTTGTTCTCACATTCCTGTTTTGTTTTTATTGTCAAAAAAGACCCCGGGAAATGGGGAAATCTTCAGCATTTCACCCCTCCCATGACTATTAACTTTATTAAATTGGGGGAGAAAATAATACTATGCCTTAGTTCTATTCAACTAAAACAACCATTATAAGGCATGAGGTCTCCCCAAAGGCTTATACTGACATTTCTCTTTAAAACCCCTTTATTTCTTCTTAAAAAAGAATAGCAACCAGAAGAGATTTCAAGGATGATGCCTTGAAGCTAGTGGTGTTTTGGTCCATCAAGAGTTTGAAAACTCCTAAGGGTCTTTTGGGGATGAGGGAGACGAAGGGGAAAGTTGTATTTCTGCTCTTCCCCCACCCCCTTTTTTGTCTCTGCAGACTCTCAGCCTTCTCTTTCCCTCCTTCTCTTTATAAAGAAGCTCTGATGGAGGGCCCTTGTTCACTCTCAAAAGAATTTGAATATATCACATTGTAGCCCTTTGCTTTAATTGATTTTGTGGCAAATGAGGCCTCTCTCAGGGACTTGAAAGACCCTAGAATTGGAGCTGCAGAAATTATAATGCTGCTTCCAGTGAAAGACGATATTGGTGGCAATGAGGGATCTAAGATTCCCTTTTACAAGAATAAGCCAGCTATGGATAATTGAGAAAGAGAGAGAGAGAGTGTGTGTGTACATCTGTATCTATGTATGTGTGTGTGATCTATCAAATAAAACTGCCTTTTCATCAAAAGAAAGGAAGCTTTCTTTCCTTTTTTTGGAGGTAAAATGTTTTTTTGGGGGGAGGGGGGTGTCAAGGGAGGTTGTTTTTCTTTTCTCTCTCCAACAATCATACTGTCCCGATAGGCTTGCAATACTGCCTCCTGTCCTGTGCCAAATAGGTTTGTCAAAGATGCATTTTGTACTGTTGTGTTCTGTGTTTGGGGCACATCAAGCAGCACTGTACAATTGCATAATAACACACTTAATCAGACTCATTATTAGTGTTGCTTTAAAAACCATTCACTTTAGAAAGCAGAATCTGGGAGGCTGTACATGATGGTAAACACAAATGAAATCTCACTGGGCTGGATGCCCAGAAGAGCAGACACACAAACATAACTGGGCAAACAAAATCAAATTCCATGCAGAGAGGCAAAGTAGGGAAAGAGGGAAGTCGGCAAGGCTGAAGGGCTACTATATTCACAGTGGCAAGGGTAGGCAAGAACAGTTGGCCGCTTCTTTCTGCCTCTTTTCTTTTTCAGTCTGTCTTATGATTCTAGATTGATTCTTCCCTTGAACCAGCGAAGTGGGAGGCCTAGAGGAGGGGGGCCTTGTGGTACAGTGAAAAGAGCCTTAAACTCAGAGCCCAAATACCTGATTCTATCCCCAACTCTGCCCTGAGTTTGGTCTGTGACCCAGGAGAAGTTGCTTTCCCTTCGAAGACTTCAGTTTCTTTATTCGTAAAATGAAGAGGCTGGATTTGGAGGTGCTAAGGTGATTTTCCATGCTGATATTGGTTTTTTTTTTAGTTTTTTTTTCTTTATTTTTGACATGTTTGATTTTCAGCATTGATTTTCACAGGCATTTGAATTACA
>JAQQSZ010020591.1:0-10104 GCA_028646595.1 Phalanger gymnotis
CTCAGTATTTTTTGGGGTCTCCTTTAGCAAGTCATTGACTTGTTTTTCATGGTTTTCTCACATCCATCTCATTTCTCTTCCCAATTTTTCCTCTACTTCTCTTACTTGCTTTTCCAAATCCCTTTTGAGCTCTTCCATGGCCAGAGACCAATTCTCAAGTAATCACCATTTTCCTTTCCTTCAGCTCATACATCTTTCACTGATGATGATAAGGGGATTTTGCACCCATATTGAGAATGCCTGTCTTTCTGCTTATCTTTCCAGATATGCCCAAGCTTTGACCCAAATGCTAGGAGTATAAATAAAAGAAAACAAGATTTTCCTTTCCCTCAAGGAATTCACATTCTAATGAGGGAAGGGAAATTGGGAAGGGGTGCTGGAAGGCCAGCACAATTGCTGAATACAGCTTGGAGCTTGGTTCAGGACTAGAGATGAAAGCTCACCTATCAAAACTTGGAGACCCCAGGGGTCCAGCCAAAGATTGGGGTGGGAGAGAGATGGGGATAATGGTTAGGTTGTAGGCAGCATGGTTGAGTAGAAGGCAAGGAACTGACAGGGGGAGGCTTAGTCTCAGTCTAATTTCATATTCTCTCCTTGAATAAACTGGATTGCTTGCTATTACCCAAACCCTGAAGCTAAGAATCCATAGGTTCAGAGAAAGAATAACTTTGGATGTCCAGTCCCCTAAATTTACAGATGAGGAAGTAGAGGCCTAGAGACTTAAAGTGGCCAAGATAGGTATTATAGTGGAATGAGGAATATAGGTGTTTAGTGGAATGAGTGAATAATGTATTATTCAGCCCTCAGGGCTGCTGATTCCAAAAGCAACCTTCTTACCAATGAATGCACATTCTATCTTAGACTATATTTAAATATGTACCTTACTATATTCTCTCTCCTCCCTCCAGGAAAATATAAGCTCCTTGAGGGCAAGGAGTATTTTCTAATCTTTGTTCTTTCATCCCCAGACCTACCACGAGTGCATTTTAAAGAACTTTTTAACCGTTTGTTGAGTTGAATTGAATTGAATTGAAGATAGCTAGGTGGTAAAATGGATAGAAAGCACTGGGCCTGGAGTCATGAAGACCTGAGTTCAATACAATCTCAGACATTTACTAGCTGTGTGACCCTGGACAAGTCATTTAGTTGTCGTTTACCTCAGTTTCTTCAACTGTATAATGGGGATAATAAGAACACTCCTAAGGGTTGCTGAGAGTATCAAATGATTGAACATTTGTTAAGTGCTTAGCGCAGTGGCTCGCATATAGCAGGCATTATATAAATGCTTATTCCTTTCCTTTCCCACTCCCCACCCTTGAATTGACTATAACACAAGACCAGTAGAGGAAAGAATATCTGTGGATAGACCGAATTCCCAGGATGCCTACGTCTAAGGATCATGCCATGATAAGAGCCATAGGCTCTTAATTTTTGTTGGGTGGAATTAGTACACAGGTAATACAGAGAGTTCCTATTTAGTGGATGTAGACATCATTTAGGGACAGGGGCATCTGCTTGTCCAAATGTGTAGCGGGTGGGTCTGGCACATGCTGGCAGCTATGAGTCCTTCAGACATTGCATGTTGGCAGTATTTCTGAGAAAATGATTTAACTGATTTGTCAGGCCATCCTATAAATCACCTCTAAGTAACAGTGAGTTTGTAAATCCCTTGTTTCTGGAGGTAGCTTGGCACTATTTCTTTGTGTTTTCAGAGCTGCTTGCAAATACCACAGAACAAGCTAATTAACATCTCTGGGAAGAAATTGCATGGGAGGATGTGGGAGGAACAGCCCAACCTGGGTTACCTCTGGCCAAAGGAGCCTTTTAAAAGGATGATGATGCTGGTTTTCTGAAGGAAGAATAAAAATAGCTGGACTGAATAATCAGGCTAATAGCAATTCCATTTACATTTATATAGCGCCTAACTAGAGCCTTAGTTCAATTTAACAGATGTTTATTAAGCAAAGCAAGGGATAATAGATGGGCAGCCCAAGTGCTACCCTGGCAGCCGTGAAAGTCTAAAAGAAGCAAAGCCCTTCAGTGGGTCGTGTGGATCTTCTATAGGGGATTCATGGAAGGACATGAATGAGGATGTTGCAGGAGTTGAAGGCATGCAACCTGTGTCCCTGGGAGGGGTACTGACATTCTTGATGCCATAAATCTTTGAAGGATTATATAGTGAATAGATTACATAGCATAGTACATTTAACCAGGCACTGGGTAAGATAAAAAGATCATTGAGAAACATTTATTATCCCATTTTGATATGCCCGGCCTCCTTGCGATATGTCATTTGAGTGTTCCGAATCTCAGTTGTGTCATCATAAAAAGGGCCAGTTCTAACTTAGGCTTGGCTGGTCCTTCAGGTTCAGAATTGGAAAGTTATCAAAAGGAGATTTACTTAGCCATAGCATCGTAAGAATATTCAGCAAGAATTCAGCTTCAGTTCACAGCACATGCAGGCAAGCCTGCCTCCTCCTGGGCTGGCGAAAGACATCCAGGATGCCGCTTCAGGGGCCCTGAGCCTATCAGGTTTTGAGAATGGTCTCAGTACTCTTTACGGAAAAACTAGCCTACCTTACCTGGCATATAATACTCCTACCACAGTTAGGGATAATAATGCCCATGCCAAAGGGTGGTTATGTTTACATAGAAAGATATGCTTTCTTATTATGAATTGGTAATATTCGAAGGTCGCTAGATGGTGCCATAGTTAGTATACAGAGTACTGGGTCTGTAGTCTGGAAGACCTGAGTTCAAATTTGTCCATACCCCTACTAAGGAGATTTTTTTTAAAAAGAGGAGAAAGGACCTATATGTACAAAAATATTTATAGCAGCTCTTTTTGGCAAAGAATTAGAAACCGAGGGGATGCCCATCAATTGGGGAATTACTTAACAAATTGTGGTATGTGAATGTAATGGAATATTATTGTGCTATAAGAAATGAAGAGCAGGATGCTCTGAGAAAAACATGGAAACACGTGAACTGATACAAAGTGAAATGAAAACCAGGAGAACAGTATACACAGTAACAGCAGTATTGCATGATGATCAAATGACTTAGCTATTCTCAGCAATGCAATGACCCAAGACAATTTCGAAGGACTTATAATGAAAAGTGCTATCCACCTCCAGAGAAAGAAGTGATGGAATCTGAATGCAGATTCTTTTTTCTTTTATTTATTTATGTACTTCATTCATTTGTTTATTGTCTGTTTTCTTTCACCACATGACTAATGCACATGTATAACATATCAAATTGTTTGCCTTTTCAAGAAGGAAGGAGGGCAAGGAGGGAGGGAAAGAATTCGGAACTCAAAATTAAAAAAAATGAATGTTAAAACGTGTTTTTACATGTAATTGGAAAAAATACAATAAAAAAATTTGACTTCACACACTTTCTGTGTGACTTCAGGCAAGTCATTTAACCTCTGTTTGACTCAGTTTCCTCAGCTGAAGAGTGGGGATCCTAACAGTCCCTATGTTCCAGGATCGTTGTAAGGATCAAATTAGATAGTAATTGTAAATCTCTTAGCGTGGTGTCTGGCGTGCAGTAAGTGCTATATAAATGTTAGATGTTATGATTATGATTATTCTTACACCTACCATAGTGACTAGCACATAAAACACTACAGGAAGGACAGCTAGTGCTAGTAGTAGCAGTATTCTGTTTGGCCGATGGGGAAATGGAGGCCCAGAGGGGTAGTATTGAAGAGTAGCAAGGCCTAATGGACAGAAAACTGGACTTGGGGTCAGGGTTTGTATCCCAGCTCTGACACTTATTAATTTGTGTGATCATGGGAAAATCATTAAATCTTTGAGCTTCAGTTTCTTCACCTATGAAAGGAGGTAATTATAGGACTTTTCTTACAGGTTTATTGTGAGGATCAAATGAACTTTTATATATAATATTTATGGATATATCCATGTATATATGTATGTATACATGTATGTAATGTTTCTGCAAATTTTTTAAGAAGTACATAAGCGTGACCTATAATGTCCATAGTCTGGATGTCATATCTGTGCATGCCTGTCATGGTACACTGGAAAGAGTTCCTGGGTTCATAATCAGAGGATCTGGTTTCAAATCTTGCCCAGGAAAATCACTACCTGTGTGACCTTAGGCAAATCACTAGATCTTTCTGGGCCTCAGTTTCCCAGTCTGTCAATGAGAGGGTAGAATAGATGACCTCTAAGTTCTTTCAACTCCTGTCTTTGATTTTATGAGTAAGTCTGAATGTTGGCTGCTGGTTTCCCTTGGTGACCTTCAGTTTTGTCCATGGATGGTGATCATGTTCCATTCCTGACCCGCTTTAGGTATAGCCAGGGATGGCTCCAACTCCATCCAGTGTTTGATGGAATTGAGTGGAGCAAACAAAGTATGAGGCTTTTTTTGTTCAATGGTGGCTGAATCTCCAGAAGTTCTAAAAGCCATTCCACTGCTTTGTCCCTTGTTAAATCTGTGCCTTTCTTATTTCTCTTCATTAAAATGAAAGACTTACAAAGCGTTTCCCTTCCTCTCCCCCAGTTTGCTTTTAAGTGCTTTGCTCCCTGCCCTCCCCCTACCCAGAAGCTAATGAAGCCTTTAGCACAACTAAGATATAGAGTCTGGGATTAGAAGGTATCTCTGACATCTGGTACAGTCTCTTGCCTCCAAGAGAGCTTTGTTCTGTTTCTGAACCAAGCAGATTCTTTCCCAGGATTTGTCTGGGGGTGAGGATGGAGGTCTGAAGTACATTGGAGATTGACTTTAAATGGAGGGTAGCAGAAGCACTGGCCTGTGAATCAGGAGATCTGCCAAGTTCTACATATGCTACTTTTATATCATATTTTGTCTCTCTCCGCTCCCATGGCTGCCACCCTAATTCATGCCCTCATCAGTTCTCCCTTTTCTAGCCTCCAGTTATTCTCCTTATTTCCAATCTCTCCCTTCCTCTTCACAGCTGTGAGAACAATAATCTTTCTTAGGCCTAGTTCTAACCGTGAAGGCAGCTAGGTGGCACAGTGGATAGAGCAGCGGGCCAGGAGTCAAGAAGATTCATCCTTGTGAGTTCAAATCTGGCCTCAGACACTTCTAAGCTGTGTGACCCTGGGCAAGTAGGTCACTTAACCTTGCTTGCCTCAGTTTCCTTATCGTCAAATGAGCTGGAGAAAGAAATGACAAACCACTCTTTGCCAAGAAAACCCCAACTCGGGTCCTGAAGAGTCATTCAGAACTGAAAACATCTGAACAACAACAACTAACCATGTTACACCCCTGCTGGAAAACCTTCACCTCTAGGCTAAAAATACTCATCTTCCCATTACTCCCTCCCTCACACAAAGCATTCCAGCCATACTGGACTACCAGCTGTTTCCCAAACTCAGAATTTCATCTCTTGCATCAAATCATTTGTACCAGCTGTTCACTCTTATCTGGAGCACTCTCCTGCTCCACTAAGCTCAGGGTTTTTGAATATTTCTCTTCCTAAACAGATAGGTGCTTGCATAACTAGATAGATATTTAGAGCATTTATTAAGCTCTTACTATGTGTTGACACTGTTGTGAAGCGCTGATAATACAAATTCAAACCAAAAGAGTCTCTTCTGCTAAGGAGCTTACATTCTAGTAGAGGAAGACAATACATAAATAGGACCTGAAAAGCTGGGGAGGCAGGGCAAGAAGGCTAATAGTCCTAGCAATTTTGAGCTGGTTTGGATTGGAAGGGAGCACGACCGAGTTGGATGCTTCCTTCTCAAATGGAGGTTCAAGGAAAAACTCACCAATGAGAGAAAGAAGGGGAGGCTGAGAAGAAGGCTGCTGGGGTTGAGGCAAAGAGCTGGTTCAAGGAGCCATGGGCTAGTGTGGGTTTAAAGAGGCTCCAAAGCTTAGCTCTGGTCTCCCTCTGGTCAATGCTCTCTCCTGCTCAGATGAAATTACCTTGATTTATCTGGGTACGTACATCTTTCCAATAGAATGTGCTTTTCTAGCTTACTTGAACTGATGCTGAGTGAAGTGAGCAGAACCAGGAGAACATTATATGCAGTAATGGCAACATTTAATAGACTTAGCTTACACCTCCCCATTATCTTATATCATTGTATTTCTGAGAAGAGCTAAGATAATTCCAAAAGACTCATGATGGAAAATGCTATCCATATGCAGAGAAAGAACTATGGCGTCTGAATGCAGATCCAAGCAGACTATTTTCTCTCTCTTATTTTTTTCTTTCTTGTGGCTTTTTCCCTTTTGTTCTGATTCTTCCTTCTCAACATGACTAATGTGGAAATATGTCTATTAGGATTCTATGTGTGTAGCCTATATCAGATTGTGTGCTGTCTTGGGGAGGGGGAATGTGAGAGAGGGAAAAAATTTTGAACTCAAAATCTTATAAAAGTGAATGTTGAAAACTATCTTTACGTGTAATTGGAAAAAATAAAATACTATTAAGTGGCCGGCATGGGGTTGGGGTGGAGGTGGCGGGGAGAACATACTTTTTTAATTTTATAGTCCTGATGCCTTACACATATAGTAGGTCTTTAGTAAATATTTATTGAATTGAATTAAATGGAACTGGTTTTTAATTCTTTGCTCTTGCATTGCTTTTGTAGGCCTCACTGTCTTCCAGGTGGCATATTTCTTCTCTCCTACAAACTGGCCAGGATCAGCAGTGCTAGGGCCCAGGCCACTGCTTGAGGTGGGAATCATTAGGACATACCAGGTGGCCTCCCACTCATTAGGATGGAGGGTTGGCCTTTTTTGATTAATTGCTAGGGAAGAAGCATTGTTTCCTTCAGGTCCTTGGCCTCTTTTGGGAGGGAGTCAGTCTTTTCAAGTTGTAACAGTGCAGCACAGGTGAATTTGTGTACTCAGCAGTTAGCCTTTGGTGCCTTCTCTCCACATTTCCTGGCCTTCAGCTACTCAGCCCTTCTTTTCTGCTTTAATCAAGGCATGCTATCAGAAAAGGAGCTGATATTATAATAGTAATAATTATATTAATACTAGCATTTACATAGTGACTTAAGGCTTACAAAGCACTTATTATATTTATTATTATTATATCATTATCTTTATTTTATAAATGGGAAAACTGAGGCTAGGACCTATTAAATAACTTCCCCAGGGTCATCCAGCTAGTAAGTATCTGAGGTAGAATTTGAACCCACTTCCTCTCTAGTAAGACTTCTTAGATGTATATGTCTCTTCTAATTACCTTGTAATTATGCCTATTATGTGTAAGCTCTAAGCTCCTTGGAGGCAGGAGTTGTTTTCACTTTTACATAGTATCTTCCCACTCCTACTCCAACACACACCTACTTAGAATGGTATGCTTATTGCTTGATTATAAGACCCTGAACTAGTCATTTCAATCATAGGACCATAGCTCTAGAGCTAGAAAGACTACTCAGTCTAAACCTCTCGTTTTACAGATGAGGAAAATAAGGGAAGTTAAGTGATTGGCTCAAGGTCACCTACCTAAGGACTAGAGATACACAACAATAGAATGGATTGCCTTGGGAAGGGGGGAGGTTTCTCTTCATTGGAGGTCTTCAAACAAGAGACAGGACCATCACCTTTTTGTTGGAGATGTTTTAAAAAAGATTCTCGATCAGGTATAGGTTTTATGGGGTCAAAGACTTAGAACTGTCAGGGAACTTAGAAACCACAATCCAACCCTCTCATTTTACAGGAGAGGAAACTGATTTGTAGAGAGGCTGTGACTTGCCCAGGGTCACCTAGTTAGTAAACATCTAAGGTAGGATTTGAATCCAGGTATAATTGACTCCAAGTCCATCACTCTATGCTGCCTTGAAAGAGTTAAACCAAATGGTCCCTTTCAAGTCTAACATGCTGAGACTAGAGCATTACGGAGGTCCCTTCCTGTTCTACTGTTCTTTCATGCTGGTTTCCTTAGAGCAGGTGGTTCTTAACCAGGGGTCTTTAAAAAAACTGTAACTATATTTTAATATAATTTATTTCCTTTGCAGACTTCTATATTTTATTCCATGCATTTAAAAACACTATTCTAAAAAGGGATCTATAGGCTTCCCTGGATTGTCAGCAAGGTCCATGATACAAAAGAGGTGAAGAGCTCTCATTTCAGAAGAGGTTTTGACCAATCCAGGAAAGACATTTTGGAGGGCAGAAAGGCTGTACTTGTTTTCCTGGAATCAAAACACTTGGGTCTCTTCCTTTTCCAGTGAGAGAGGTACTGATTGCCTGTGTTTCCTGAGTATGAGTGAATCAGAAGATTTAGATTTGGGAGGGACTTTAGGGGCCAATACCCTTGTTTTCAGGTTAGGCAATTGAGGCACAAAAATGCTACATTCCTTGCCTAGAGTCCTACAGCTAGTCAGGTGAGATTTGAACCCATATCTTCCTGACTCCAAATTCAGTGTACCAATATAGTCGTTAGTTATGTAGTGGTTAGGATACCAGACCATGAAGTCAGGAAGACCTGAGTTAAAACTTTGTCTCAGATATTACTAATTGTATGACCTTGAGCAAGTAAAGCACTTAATCTCTCTTGCTATTAGTTTACTCACCTGTAAAATGGAGGTGATAATAGGAAGTACCTCACAGAATATTATGAGAATCCAATGAGATAATACATGTAAAGTGTTTTGCAAACCTTGAAATACATCATCATCACTGTCGCCATCACCATCCTCACCATCATCACCCCTACCACCTGAGCCTCTAGCTTTAGATAACGAGGTTTCTTGACCTTGAGAGATGGTGTTATTTGTTGTTTTTGGTCCCTAACCTGGGGGTCTATGTGCTTTTAAAAAAATTGTTTTTATAAATATATTTCAGTGTAATTGGTTCCTAGGTAACCCTAAGCATTTTATTTTATTCGTTTAATAATATTATTCTGAGAAAAGGGTCCATAGGCTCCCTAGAATTCCAGTGGTGTTCTGTGACAAAAAACCGGGTAAAGAACCATTGAACAGAATCTCCGAATGTCTCTTCTTGTTAGCCTCAGAGAAATCATGTTGTATTCATACCTTCTGTCCCTCCCCCCTCCCCCAATTCACTCTCTACTTATGTTTTTCCCTCAGCACTGCTTGCTATGATGAATGATGCTTTAAAATTTTCCTGCATCCGTTCTTCAGCTCACTCATTCATTTGGCTTCCCCAGTACTGTGCCCATCTCCTTTATTTCCAGCTTCTCACATGTTTTCTCTGTACACAGCCTGTGTTAGGTGCTGGGCTGTGGCATGGTCCCTACCTTTGGGCAGCTTATAGTCTAATAGGGAAGATCAAATGGCAGGTGGACACTATGCTTAGGTGCTTAGAGAGATTTCAGGAAAACGGGCTTATATTTTCAAAGCACTAAAAAAAATGCCCGGGAGAGCTGAGAGGATGAGGAGTTATTGGCCTTGTCTTGCAAAGCCCCCACTGCCTATGGGCTAAGGCAGAAGCTGGTACAATTTATAGGAGAAGCGATTATTGTAAATTATTGCTTTAGGGAGCCTATTGTTTACTGACTCATCCCTTGCCTTGTGAGAAACTTAGGAGGACAGATGAATGGAATTGCAGAGTCTTAAGACCAAGACAGATTTTTTTTTGTCTTTTTAATAAATTTTATTTAATATATTTAGTTTTCAGCATTGATTTTCACAGGAGTTTGAATTACAAATTTTCTCCCCATTTCTACCTTCCCCCCCACTCCAAGATGGTTTATATTCTGATTGCCCTGTTCCCCAGTCTGCCCTCCCACCTGTCACCCCACTACCCTCCCATCCCGTTTCCCTTCCTTTCTTTAAGGCAAGATAAATTTCTATGCCCCATTGCCTGTGTATCTGATTTTCTTGTTGTGTGCAAAAACTTTTTTGTTTTTGAACATCTATTTTTTAAAACTTTGTGTTCCAAATTCTCTCCCCTCTTCCCTTCCTACCCACCCTCCCTAAGAAGTCCAGCAATTCAGCATGGGCCACATGTGTATCATTATGTATAACTCTTCCACAATACTCATGTTGTAAAAGACTAACTATATTTTGCTTCTTCCTAACCTATCCCCCTTTATTGAATTTTTTCCCTTGACCCTGTCCCTTTACGAAAGTGTTCGTTTTTGATTACCTCCACCCCCATCTGCCCTCCCTTCTATCATCCCCC
>JAQQSZ010020592.1:0-10104 GCA_028646595.1 Phalanger gymnotis
ACCAGGAAGAGCCAAAACAGAGAAAGAAAATTATAGACCAATTTCCCTAATGAATATAGATGGAAAAATTTTAAGTAAAATATTAGCAAAGAGATTTCAGTGACTTACCATGGGGATAATACAGAATGAGCAGGTGGAATTTATACCAGGAATGCAGGGCTGGTTCCATATTAGGAATCAATGTAGTCTTCCTTGCTCCCCAAGACAGAATGCAATCTGGTATAGGATCTACATATACATTCATATTAAACATATTTTCCCATTAGCCATGTTGTCAAGAAGAATTAGAATCAATGGGAGAAACCACAAGAAAGGAAAAAGAAAAGAAAAGAGAGCAACTAGTATGGCTTGATCTGAATTTAGACTCCATAGTTCTTTTTCTGGCTGTGGATGGCAGTTTTGATCATGTATCTTTTGCGGTTGTCTTTGATACTTGGGCTCATTTTTACAGTGAGCTCCCATGGATATCCCTATATGCATGTTCTGCAAGCTTTGAGAGAAATAAACATACACAGGCAGGTTAATTTTGTTTATCTTTCTTTGAACAAACTCAGTAAGGGTTGACATTATGTATATTCCTTCTAACTGCCCTAATAAAGATACAGTTCTCAAGAGCTGCAAGTATCATCTTCCCATATGGGCATTTAAACAGTTTAAACTTACTGGATAACATGTTTCCCCTGCCTGTTTTCCTGTTCATGCTTCTCTTTAGTCTTGTTTTTGAAGATTGAATTTTGTGGTCTTTTCATCAGGCATGATTGAAAATCCCCTGTTGGACTGAATATCTATCTTTTCCCCTGAAAGATTATGCTCAGTTTTGCTGGGTACTTGATTCTTGGTTGTAATCCAAGCTCCTTTACCTTCCTGAATACCATAATCTAAACTCTGATCCTTTAATGTAGAAGCTGCTGAATTCTATGTAATTCTGACTGTGGCTCCATGATATTTGAATTGTTTCTTTCTGGCTGCTTGCAGTATTTTCTCACTGACCTCGTAATTCTGGAATTTGGCTACAACATTCCTTGGAGTTTTCATTTTGGAATCTCTTTCAGGAGGTGATGGGTGCATTCTCTCCATGACTATTTTACCCTCTCATTCTAGGGTATCAGGATGGTTTTCCTACTTAATTTCTTGAAAGATTCTGTCCAAGCTCTTTTTTGAATCATGGCTTTCAAGTAGTCCATTAATTCTTAAATTATCACTCCTGGATGTTTTCCAGGTCAGTTGTTTTTCCAGTGAGGTATTTTACATTGTCTTCTATTTTTCATTCTTTTGCTTTTGTTTGACTGATTATTGCTGTCTCACAGAGTCATTAGCTTCCATTTGCCCAGTTCTAATTTTTAAAGAATTGTTTTCTTCAGTTAGCTTTTGTATCTCCTTTTCCATTTTGCGAATTGTTCTTTTTTTAGGAGTAGTTTTCTTGAGTGGATTTTTTCCCATGTGATAATCATATTTTGTAAGGAATAGTTTCTTCAGTCAATTTTTGTGCTTCCTTTTCCAAGCTGTTTCTTTTCCAAATTTTTCTTCCACCTTTATTATTTGCCTTTTAAAATCCTTTTTGAGCTCTTCTAAGAAGGCTTTTTGGGCTTGGGATCAATTCATATTCCTCTTTGAGGTTTTGTATGTAGGCATTATGACATTGCTGCGCTCTTCTGAGTTTGTGTTGTGATCTTCTCTTGTTACCATAGAAACTCTCTATGGTCAAAGTTTTTGTTGCTTCTTGCTCATTTTTTGCCTATTTCATGGCTTTTAAAGTTGAACTCTCCAGATGCAACACAGGGTGCACCGTCCTAAGCTTCTTGTGCTGGGGGCCAAGGACCTGCTTCCTGGCTTTGTGCACTGGGCTTCGGGTGCTGGTGTCTTGTTCACTGCACTGGGGTGGCTCAGGCTAGTTCCACCTACTGTTGCCTGGCTTCCAGGGTTGGCAATTTGCCTTCTACACCAAGGCGAGAGGCCTCACAGCTGACCTATTGTGTTACTGGCCTGCTGACCCAGGCCTCACTTCCTTATCTGTACTGTGGGTAAGAAACTTCCACTGCCTTTCCTGGACAATATCTGCTCTGGGTTGCACTCCACTTTTACCGAAGTGAGACAGATCTCTCCTGAAGTCCTTCCAAGTTATTTTGAGCTAGAAAATTGTTTCACTCAATCTTTTTGTAGGATCTGTCACTCCAGAATCTACTTCAAGTCTTGATTTAATGTTATTTCTGAGGGAAACTTGGAAGAGTACAGAAAACTTCCTGGCTTTTCTGGATGTGGATGGCATTTTCAATCATGTATCTTTTGGGGTTGTCTTTGATACATGGGCTCATTTTCTACAGTGAGCTCAAATGTATATCCCTATATGCATGTTCTACAAGCTTTGAGAGAAATAAACATACACAGGCAGGTTAATTTTGTTTATCTTTCTTTGAAAGTAGAAAGTGCTGTGCTTGGAGCCAGACATCCTGAATTCCAATTTGGTCTCTGAAACTTCATAGCTATATGACCCTGGGTAAGTCACTTAACCTGTAGCTACCTGAATTTTTGCCATATGCAGAATGAGGTTAATAATTGCATCTACATCACAAGATTGATGTGAGCATTAAATGAGACAATATTTGTGAAACATTTTGTAAGCATTAAGTCACTACAGAGATGCTTTCTTTCTTAAGTAATTGTTATTCCTTGGGTCATAAGTGTCAGAGTGAAGACAGTAGGCTTAAACATCTGGATAGTTTAGTCACTTTTCTATTAATTCAAATTGACATTCAGAACAGGGTAGATGAAGGCATTACCTGTAAAAGAGAGAACTCTGGGTTTGAAATTAAGAAGATTTGGATTCAAATCCTGACTCAGGTACTCTCTAGCTCTATAAGTCTGCACAAAGAACAACCTCTCTGTGCCTCACTTTCCTCATCTCTAAAATGAGGAGGGTGGACTCAGTGTCTTCTATGGTCCCTTCCAACTCTAAAATATGTGTTCTGATCAAAAGTATGTTCCTAGGTCTCTTTCCCAGCTTCTTCGTCTATTCCAGGAAGGAGGCCTAGGAGGACCAAATCTGAAACTATCAGAAAGTGTTAGTCATCCAAATTATTTTGGCCTCCTTGTAAATAAAGCTGCTGGTGGTGGTGGTGGTGGTGGTGGTGGTGGTGGAGAGCTAGGTGCAATAGATGGAGTCCTGGGCCTGGAATCAAGATTTATCTTCCTGAGTTCAAATCTGGCCTCCCATATTTACTAGCTATGTGACCTTGGGCACATTATTTATCCTTGTTTGCCTCACTTTGCTCATCTATAAAGTGAGCTGGAGAAGGAAATGGAAACCACTCCAGTGCCTTTGCCAAGAAAGCCCCAAATGGGGTCATGTAGAGTCAGACACTGCTGAAACAACAGAATATCAAAAACAGAATAGTGGAAACCCTGGAAGATAATCTGGCAGAAAATTGATATTGACCTGCATTTCACAGTGTAGACCAAGACTAGATCCTGATGAATACCTGACTTAGATATTAAGTGTCATCTCCAGTAATCAAAGGAAACTTGAAGAAGAGAAGTTTTGGATAATGGAAGAGTTCACCAAAATGAGAGAGAGAGGATCACAGAAAAGAAAATAGACAATTTTTATCACAGAAAAACCAATGCATCTAAAATTTAAAAGGAAGTAATTAAATGGGAAAAGATTTGCAGCAAGTTATCTGCATAAAGGCCTCATATGTAAGGCATATAAAGAAGACATCCAGATTCTATTTGCTTGCTACTGTCCAGCTGTTTTATTCATGTCCAAATCTTCATGTCCCCATTTGGGGTGTTCTTGGCAAAGATACTAGAGTGGTTTGCCAGGTCCTTCTCCAGGTCATTTTACAAATGAGGAAACTGAGACAAACTAGGTTAAGTGACTTGCCCAGGGTCACACAGTTAGTAAGTGTATGAGGCCAGATTTGAACTCTGGAATAAGAGTCTGCAGGCCTGGCACTCCGTCCACTGTACCACCTAGATGCCACAAGATTATATACAGGTATATAAAGAATAGATGCAATAGACATGATCAAAAGCACAAATAATTTTTATTTTAAAAATTTAATTTTTTTCAATTCACCAAACATTTCCATAACACAGTACAAGAAAAAAAGATGATTGCACATGAAACTTCAAATCTACCCTCTACAACTTGCTATTCCATCCAAATATACAGCAAAGTTATCATGTACATTTCATTTTCCCCCTTTTTCCTTTCCTCCCTCCCCCCTTTCAGACTCAGTATAAATTAATTCCATACATACTTCTATTTATCCTTTCTTTTTCAGGATGCAGATAGCATCTTTCTTCACGTGGCCTTTACTTCTAGTTCTAGTTTATTTCTAGTTAATTTGAGTATTCATAGTACTCAGAATAACTTGTCCACTCATGATTATTCTTCAGACAGTATTGCTGTTCATGTATACAATGATCTTTGGTTCCATTCCCTTCCCTTTTCATTATTTCATGTAAATATTTTCATGTTTTCCTAAAATCAGTCCATTCATTCTTTCTTACGGCACAGCGGTATTCCATCACAACTATATACTACAACTTGTTTGGCCATTCTCCAATTGACAGGCATCCCCACCATTTCCAGTTCTTTGCCACCACAAAGAGAGCAGCTGTGAATATTTTAGAATATATAGGTTCTTTTCCTTTTCCCCTAATCACCTTTGGAAACAGACCTAGCAGTGGCATTGCTGGGTCAAAGTGTACAGGCAGTTTAATACCTCTTTGGGCAGAATTCCAGATTGCTCTCCAAAATGGTTGAATTGGTTCACAATTCCAACAATGATGCATTAGTGTGGCAGTTTTTCCACATCCCCTCCAGGATTTGTCATTTTCCTCTTCTATCGTTTTAGCCAATCTGATGTGTGTGAGATGATATTCTCGACATTGTTTTAATTTACATTTCTCTAATCCATAGTGATTTAGAGCATTTTGTTATTTGACTAGATTTATTTTTGATACCCTATTTTTTGGTACTGGTAATTTGGTTTGCTTTTTTTTTTTAACTCAAATTACTCAATGGTTTATCTAGTTTATTGTGGTTTTTTTTATTTTTATAAAAGTAGCTCCTCATTTTGTTTATTAATTCATTTTCAATTTTATTAATGTCCTTTTATATCCAGCATTTCCAATTTGTTGTTTAATTGGGAATTTTAAATTTGTTCTTTTGCCAGTTTTTTCGTTGCATGCCCAATTGATTTGGTCTTTCTCTATTTTATTCATGCAGGCGTTTAGAGATAAAAATTTTCTCCTAAATATTGCTTTAACTACATGCTATAAATTTTGCTATGTTGTCTCATTATTGCCTTCATCTTTTTATTATTTTTTAAATTTTAAAATTTTTTTTTCGAGGAGGGAAGGCGGGGCAAATTGGGGTTAAGTGCACTGCCCAAGGTCACACATCTAGTAAGTGTGTCAAGTTTCTGAGGCCAGATTTGAACTCAGATGCTCTTGACTCTAGGGCCAGTGCTCTACTCACTGCACCACCTAGCTGCCCCTGATTGTTTTCATCTTTAATGAAATTATCGACTGTTTCTGTGATTCGTTCTTTCACGCACTCATTCTTTAAGATTAGATTATTTAGTTTCCAGTTAATCTTTAATCTATGTTTCCATGACCCTTTATTGAATGTAATTTTTATTGCATTATATCTAAAAGAGATGCATTTAATATTTCTGCTTTTCTGCATTTGGTTGTGACATTTTTCTGCACTAATATATGGCCAATTTTTAAGGTGTCATTTATATTTGCAAAAAAGGTAGAATTCTTTCTATTGCTATTCAGTTTTCTCCAGAGTTCTAGCACATCTAACTTTTCTAAACTTCTCCTCACTCTTTAACTACTTTCTTATATTATGATGATATTCAGCTGGTTTGGGGAGTGACAAGTTGAGGTACCCCACTCATATAGTTTTCCTGTCTATTTCCTCTTGTAACTCATTTAACTTTTCCTTTAAGAATTTGGATGCTCTACCATTTGTTGCATGAAAGTTTAGTATTATTGTGCTTGGGATATTTTTAACAAAATTTAGTATTTCCTGCTTATCTCCCTTAATTAGGTCTTTTATGCTTTAGATATACACATATTTGTTTCTCCAGTGGAAAAAAAATGTTTTTGTAGTAAGATCCAGCTATTATTTACCACATAATGTGCCATTAAAGAATTTTGAGGTCAAACCTCTTGGATCCTCATCATCAACTCCCAAGGGATTCTGGGAAGTGTTGCTACAGGACTAATAGTGCACCATGGTATTCATTTCCTAGCAAGAGGATGGTGGTCTCCAAATCCAGTGGAAGACATGATATTTTTAGACATGGGACATAAAATAATTTTTTCAATGTTATTATTAGAAGGATTTTGTTGTTTCTTTTTTTGTTTAGGGAACAGAGGCATTCAAAATAAAAATTTGAAAATAAAGACATAATGGCTATCCTAAAAAAGTGATATGCTAGAATATAACCTAATACAAAAAAGAGGGAGAATACACAAAAAGGGGGTTGGCACTCATGATGAAGGTCTTATCTACAGCAACAGCAAAAAAGTGATCTTAAAAAGGACTACCTGGGAAATTGCATTATGCTTAAAATATGAGAGTGAAATAATATGAATATTTAGTCTGTATGCAATGAATGGCATACCATTTAAAAATCTGAATAAATTATGAGAAAATGTGATTATAACTAAAAATTATTATAGGACAACTGGAAACATCTATTTCCCACATTAGCATGAAATTAAAAAAAAATGACCATTGGACAGAGCATCAAAATTTGCCCACACAGAACAGTAGAAAGATTACCTGAATAGAACAGAATAAAACCAACCAGACCAGCAGCCGGGCAGAACAGGCATTAGCGCCCTGAATTAGAGAGCTATGCCAATTACCAGCCTTCTCAACCCAGAAACACCAAAGACAATAGAGAAGGTTAGTGGGAAAAACTGTGGGGGACAAAGAGAAAGGAGTTCACAGTTCAGCCACCACCCCAGGTACAGCGGACATGATGCAGCTCTGAGGCTGCTTACAGAGCTACAGCTGCAGTTGCTTCCAGCCCCAGGCCCACCTGGTGCAAGGAATTATGTGGTGGATCTGAGCGGGAGTGCAGAGCCAGCTTAGATCTGAGTCCGGTCTGGGTTGGCTGTTCTTGGGGGAGGAGTAGTTCTGGTGTGGCAGAGATTGTTGTGTAGAAATAACTCTGAAAGCAACAGCACAGCCCCGCAAGCTTGGGACAAAGTACTCTAAACTCTACAAGCAGTCATACCCCAACAAAAGCTCAAGGGTCAAGTAAGTTGGCTGGGAACATGGCCAGGCAGTGAAAATAGACTCAAATTCAGACTCAGACTGTGGAATCTTTCTTTGCTGACAAAGAAGACCAAAACATCCAGCCAGAAGAAGTCAACGAATTCAAAGAGCCTGCATCAAAAGCCTCCAAGAAAAACATGAACTGGTCTCAGGGCATGGAAGGGCTCAAAAAGGATTTAGAAATGCAAGTTAGAGAAGTTGAGGAAAAATTGGGAAGAGAAATGAGAGTGATGTGAGAAAACCATGAAAAACAAGTCATGGCCTAATTTGTAAAGTATAATGAGAACCCTTATATTGCCTGTGTCTTATGTTTGTTGTGAGGGTCCACTGTAATTGGATTGTGTGTGGAACTCTGTGTTAATGAAATCATCCTATCAATGTGAGCTAATAGCATCTCAAAGTGATTGATTCTGTCCATTTACCTTTGAAGACTCTACTTTTTTACTTGGGAAATTGAAAGTCAACCATTTTATGTCCTGCCAACAGAAGAGGATATATTTATACATGTGTATGTGTTTGTTTCCATCAGGTGCAGAGACCAGGTTGTCTGTGAAGCAGATGAGGGCAAATCTGAAAATGACCTCATGGAAAGACTTTTCTCAATATACTGAATACAGGGCTGGTCTTGCTAGATATAAGAGAATCTATGCTGTAGAGAAACACTGTGAATGTAGTCTACACACATAGAAAAGCTTTATGAAAGAGTTTTAGTGCTGCTAACGGTAAGAGAACAAATACTAAAGAGAAACCACGTGAGTGTCCTGAACGTGGTAAAGCTTTTAGTGCACACTCTTCCCTTATTAAACATCAGATAATCCACACTGGAGAGAAACCTTATGAATTTAATGAATGTAGAAAGACCTCTCACCCAAAGCTCAAATCTTGCTGCACATCAGAGAGTGCATATTGGAAAGAAATTTTATGAAAGTAATAATTGTAGGAGGACTATGAGAGAGAGAGAGAGAGAGAGAGAGAGAGAGAGAGAGAGAGAGAGAGATCTAGCTACACTTACATATGTAATCAATGTGGAAAGCATTTCCGATATTATTCCAAATTTGTTAAACATCAGAGAATCCACACTGGAGAAAAACCTTATGCATGTAAGAATGTGGTAAGACTCTCACTTAAAGCTCGAATCTTGCTGAACATCAGAGAGTGCATATTGGAGAGAAACTTCATGAATGTCTAGAATATGTGAAACCTTTTAATATACATTCATCCCTAACTAGACATCTGAGAGTCCATAATGGAGTGAAAATCTCATTAATATAATCCATGTGAAAATCAAGTCATCCCTTAATTCCTATAAATAAATCATAGGAGATAGAAATCATGTAGGAAGGTATACAAATGGAGTACAGAGCTTCTTAGACACCAGAAAATTTATCTTGGGAACAAGCCCTTTAGGGACTCAGCATGGGAAGGTCTTCAACCCCAGATCATCTCTTGCTTTACCTCTGAGGAGACTTAGTGAAGAGAAGACTTATAAATGTGCTTAATGAGAACTTGGCTTTTCATGGAAGACGTAGGTCACTAGAAATCACAATATTCACTATGAAAAATGTCATAAAAGCTATACTTGCAGGAAGGCTTTCACTTGCAGCATATACTTGCATGTACATTGGAGAAATCTTGCTGCAGACAAAACCTATGGATCTAATTAATGAGAATAGCCCTCTTCCTGCAGCACAGATCTCATTAGATGTTGAAAATTTTATTCTGTGTGTAAAGCTCTGAAAATGAATTGAATTTTTATATGAAACCCTTAGGTTTCTCATGACTCCTCTATAATATTCCATGGCATTTCTATACTCTGACTTCTTTAATCATTCCTCATTTGATTGGTACTCACTTTGTTTCATTATATTAGCTGGCACAAAAAGTTCTAGTATAAATATTTTGCAATCTTTTGGATACTTATTTTTGTAATGATATTTATAGAATGTTGGGTGGCACAATGCATAAAGAGCTTTTCCTGAATATGCAAGACTTGAGTTTAAATTTAGTCTCTGATACTTCTTGGCTGTGTGACCTTGGGCAAAATATTTAACCCATTCCTGCCTGAATTTCCCCATCTGGAAAATCGTTTTCAGATCACAATGCAATAAAAATTATATTTAACAAGGGTTGATGGAAAAGTAGATTAAAAACTAATTGGAGTGAGTAGCAAACTGGCCCTGGAGTCAGGAGGACCTGAGTTCAAATCCAGCCTCAGACACTTGACACACTAGCTGTGTGACATTGGGAAAGTCACTTAACCCCAATTGCCCTGCCTTCCGCCCTCCATAAAGGAAAAAAAGAAGAAGAAAAACTAATTGGACATCAAATAATCTAATCTTTTTTCACATTTTAAAATTTTTATTTAATTTGTTTAGTTTTAAGCATTGATTTTCACAAGAGTTTGAATTACAAATTTTCTCCCCATTTCTACCCTCCCCCCACCACTCCAAGACGGCATATATTCTGGTTGCCCTGTTCCCCAGTCTGCCCTCCCTCCTGTCACCCCACTCCCCTCCCATCCCCTTTTCCCTTCCTTTCTTGTAGGACAAGATAAATTTCTATGTCCCATTGCCTGTGTATCTTATTTTCTAGTTGCATGATAAAAAAAAAAACCCTTTTTTACTTTTGAACATCTATTTTTTAAAACTTTGAGTTCCAAATTCTCTCCCCTCTTCCCTTCCCACCCACCTTCCCTAAGAAGGCAAGCAATTCAACATGGGCCACATGCATATCATTGTACATAACCCTTCCACAATACTCATGTTGTGAAAGACTAAGTATATTTTGCTTCTTCCTAA
>JAQQSZ010020593.1:0-10104 GCA_028646595.1 Phalanger gymnotis
CTTGCTTTTCCAAATCCTTTTTGAGCTCTTCCATGGCCTGAGACCAGTTCACGTTTTTCTTGGAGGCTTTTGTTGTAGGCTCTTTGACTTTGTTGACTTGTTCTGGCAGTATGTTTTGGTCTTGTCACCAAAGAAAGATTCCAGAGTCTGAGACCGAATCTGGGTGCGTTTTCGCTGCCTGGCCATGTTCCCAGCCAACTTACTTGACCCTTGAGTTTTTCAGCGGGGTATGACTGCTTGTAGAGTAAAGAGTTCTATGTTCCAAGCTTGAGGGGATGTGCCAGCTCTGCCACACCAGCACTCCTCCTTCCCCAAGAACCCCCAACCATGACTGGACTTAGATCTTCAGCAGGCTCTTCACTCCTGCTCTGATCCACCACTTAATTCCTCCCCCCAGGTGGCCCTGGGGCCAGAAGCAACTGCAACTGTAGTTCTAAAGCTGCCCCACCTCCGCTGCCACCCGGGGTGGTGGCTGAACTGCAAATTCCCTGTCCTCAGCAGCTTTTCCCACTAACCTTCTCTGTTGTCTTTGGTGTTTGTGGGTTGAGAAGTCTGGTAACTGCCACAGCTCACTGATTCAGGGCACTAGGGCACACTCCGCCCATCTCCTGGTCTGGTTGGTCCACGCTGCGCGCGCTGGGCTCTGCTCTGCTCAGCTCCACTCCCAGCTCCGTGCAGGATAGACCTTACCCAGAGACCATCCAGGCTGTCCTGGGCCGGAGCCCTCCTTCCCTCTGCTGTTTTGTGGGTTCTGCAGTTCCAGAATTGGTTCAGAGCCATTTTTATAGGTTTTTGGAGGGACTTGGCAGGGAGCTCACGCTAGTCCCTGCTTTCCAGACGCCATCTTGGCTCTGCCTGACAACAAATATTCTTAAGGAGCATAGCCATAACTAGTAATTTTTTAACCTGCAGCAGATTCATTTGATGAGTAGAGGGAAAGGGTATAGCCCAGAGAACATTCCACTTTGGGTCAGGTATACTGGGAAAGGAGACAGCATATCCCTCAGATACTCTAGTCCACAACACTGCCCCACAGATAGTTCCAGTACCCCATCTGCTTCAGGCAGATGGGAGAGGGTACTTACAGTTCCAGATCCCCCAATGCAGGAGTGGGGAACCTGTGGCCTGGAGGCCACATGTGGCCCTCTAGGTCTTCAAGTTTGGCCTTTACCACACTTGAGGACCTACAAGGCCACATGCGGCCTCAAGGCCACAGGTTCCCCACCCATGTCCCAACCCATAGGAGGATTCAGAGGAAGGAGACATAAAGAAAGCAGACCTGAGAAAGGGGTACCATAGATATGAGACCCTAACATGGCAGCCTTCAACAGAGTAAGGGAAGGCTAGAAGGTTGTGTGAAACAGTAGAAATCCAAAATATATGAGAACATTGTACCTAAGCACTCTGCAACAAAACCTTAGTCACTCTAGCCTAGTTACAGTTCTGCTAGGGCATCATGGGAACATAGATCTAGAGCCATTAAAAGATCGCCTTCATTTAACAAATGTGGAAACTACAGTGCAGAGATTTGCCCAAGGTCACCTAACCAGCTGGTAAGTGCCAGAGCTGCAATCCTGACTCAGGTCCCAGGACTTCGAGCTCAGTGGGAAAGTCCAGCAATCTCTCCACTGCACCACACTGTCTCCCTGAGTCTGTTTTTCACCTCAGTTTACATATCTCATATGAACACACTAATGTCCCTCGAAGCTCTATAATTCTATGATTCATTGACGATCAATTTCAGCAAAGCTCAGCGTCTGCGCTGTCATAGGTATGTGTTATCCTAGGAATGCAAGGCAGTAGCCCCACCTCTAACACTACCCCCACCCTGATTTCTCAGCAAGACATTCAACCCCAGGCACAAGTTCTAACAGTGGCAAGGCAGGCATAGTTCAAAGTAAACTTTCCGGGGTTGGGCAGAAACAACATGTGTGTATATATATATATATATATATATATATATATATATATACATATATATATATATTTCCCAAAAAAGAGTTTTTCTCCAGGCAGAGTATGCATTTTGGGAATAGTGGAAAAATTCTCCCCCACCCTTCACCCCAATGCCCACCAAGAAATGAATGTGGTTTTGATACACTGATACAGGAGATTTTTATGGGAAGAAAATGTACAGTTTTAATACGTTAGCATTTATAGAGCCTTAGAGATAAAAATCAACCCAACTCCTTTAGTGTGGGTTTATCCAATCAGAAAGCTCTGATTAGTGTATGTTTATCCAAATGGAAGGCTCTGAGGCCCCCATCTACTGGTAAATGCCACCTCTTCCCTATTTTTGCTATATTTCACTCAGTCCTAGGCATCTCACTTGGCATAATGGAGTCAACCTCCTACAGAAATAGATAGGCTTGCTTGGAAGCAAGATACACGAGAAGATCAAAAAGGTCTGTATCAGAGGATTACAGCTAGATAAGAGCTTAAAGTTCATCTAGTCCAACCCAAATATGTACAGATCAGGAAACTGAGGACTAGGAATTTGAGCAATTCTCTCAAAAGGCAATGATTTGTGCAAGATGAAAGACAAAATAGAAGAGGAAGAACTTGAACTCAGATCCTTTCACTCCAAAGCCAATGGCCTTTCCCCTCTGCCATGCTAAGCCGCTATATTTCAAAATTTTTCTTTATTTTGAATTTCATCATCATGAACAAACATGAACATTTTAATGTATAAAGAAAAACAAAAAGAGGGTTGTATATAAACTATGAATTTATGTTAGTATAATTTGGGCTTCTTTTAAGTTTATATTAAATTTTAAGTTTGTATTTTTATTTATAAGTTCTATTCATATATTTATAATTTTATTATTTATTTTTATATATTCATATTATATATTAGGTATATATAATATATAAATGTCAAGTTTTTATATATTTATTATATTAAATTTTAATTTTACATTAAATATATTAGATTTATGTAAATTTAACACGGTAGCAACAAAACTGCCATTTGTTATTTCCACCTAAATTTTATCTTATTCTACTCTGTTTTTAATTTCTTGCTGATGCTTCTTTCTTTTTTTTTCTTTTTGCATCTCCATCACTAGTCACTAACTTACCCCCTTCCCACAAAAGTCCCCTTTATAACAGAGTCCAACAAAACATATCAGCTTATTGGGTGTGTCTGTAAATGTGTGTCTCATTCTGCATCTCCAGCCCATCACCTCTCTGCCAAGGGGCTGTCTCTCCGTTTAATACACGCCAACTTCCATAGGATTACAGGAGCATGAGATTTTTAATGCCAGACAGAGGCCTGCCTTTAAGATCATTTAGTCCCATCCTCCCCCTGCCCATCCTATTTTACTGATAGAAAAGCTGAGACCCCAAAAAGTAATTTTCCCAAGGTCACAAAAGGGAGCAAGTAGACATGAGGGAATTTGAATTTCAGTTTTCTTGTTATATCTAAACCAGGAGTTCTTAACCTTTCTTGTGTTATAGACCCTTTAGTAATTCTGGTGATGCCAAATGACCCGCTCTTAGAATAATGCATTTTAAATGTATAATATAAAACACATGGGATTAAAAATTATATTGAAATACAATTATTATTTTCTCAATTACATTGAAATATAATTATCAAAATATTTTCTAAAAAACAAGTTCACAATCCCCAAGCAAAGAACTCCTGAGCCAAACATTGTTCCTTGAAGGTAAACCCTTAGCTACACCTTCAAGTCTAGAAAGCAGGAACCCCTCCTCCCTCACTTAACCTCTCACCACATACATTCACAGAGAAAAGAGAGAGGGAGGGAGAGAGAGAGAGAGAGAAATATTACCCTAACGTTAGTTAGCAGGCAATAAAATCTTTAATTCTATGACTATAAATAATACTTATATCTAAATATCTTTGAAAGAGAAATACAAGATTGTAAGTTGACCATAAAGTGTAATAACCGATATTATGAAGCTATGATGAGAGGAAGATGGAAACTTAAGCTAAAAGAGAAGCAGAACTTGAGAACCAAGAGTAAGGAAAATAGGAAGCTGATAGCAGGATGCTAGCATAAACACACAGAAAGCTAGCTTCACCTACTTAACAATTTTCCCAGGGCTGGCCCTTGTGGGCCACTGTCTTTTGCCTTTTTTTTGTATCCCCAGTGCCTAACGCAGTGCCTAGCACATGATAGGTGCTAAATGGATGTTCAATGATTATTCATTGATATTTTAAAAGTACAAACATTTATTAGAGCATCTTTTGTGTTCACATTACTGTGCTAGACCCAAGTAGAGAGAACCCTCACAGGCTAAGGTTCTTGACCTCATGAAGCTCACAGTATAATGAAGCACAAGGTCCAAGCTTACTCTCTCAAACCCCTATTCAGACTGGCTGGCCTAGTTCCCAAAAGGCCACAGCTCTTCTCAGGTCCCTAACGATAGCCATGAAGGGGTTTTATAGTACTGTATGTGCTTACCACTAGTATGCTTCACCCGTTGATTATTAATCTATATCAATTAGCCGGGCAGAATTAATTAGCACTTAGAAAAGGATATTTATGGAGATGTTGTAACCTCCCAAAAGTCTGAGACACTCCCACAAGTACATACAGAGTCCAGGGAAAAGTAGGTTCAAGACCAGAGCACACATATGGAAAGTGGGATAACACACAACTCTTGGAAATCCTTTTCTCCCCTTTCCTGGGGCTCTCGTAAGGTCCACCATAAGTATGGGCTAGTTTTCTGCTGGGCTTCTTGTAGAATCTGGATGCTGCCTTTTCTCCCGATGTAGAGTTTGCCTTCATCTCCCGATTCAGACACTTCCCCAAGCCATTGTTGTTCTAAGAACTCTGCTAGGATGCAGTGGAGAAGTCAAATAGTCTTGCTCTTTGAAGTTTCCAAGGCTGACCTCTGACCAAGGATGAGGGAGGAAACAGAGGTTTTTCCTTTACCCCTACCCCACCCCTAAGTGATTCCCTTTCGGGGGCTTTGGCCAGAACCGCTTTCTCCACCATGCTGGTCAGACACAGGAATATTGGTTTCCAACCTGGTTTGCCATTTTATATATGCCCCACAAGGTGTGACTGAGGCCTTTCAGCCAATGCCAATGCACTTCCTAAATAGTGTCATTTCATTTCATCCAATGGCTGCAAGCACTCTTTCCTTACAAACTTGATTAACTATATTGCACTTAGTTCAATGTTCTTAGTTAATTGATTCAAGTATTTTACACCTGACAACAGTATAAGGCCTCAACTAGAACATTTGGTTTGTTACTTTAAGAGACACAGGGAGATCGACTGATTGATTCAACCTATCCTGAGCCTTTTACTAGTAGGAGCATAAGACAAACACAAATAAATATAGTCTAATATGCTGGTAATTGTTTAACTGCCGGCTATCAAACAAATTATTCATTTTTATTCTTTGCATTATTCATTGCATACTTTTAAATTTAACCTTCATTATTATGCATTTTCTCCATCATTTTCTTAAGTTTAGATTATCAATAAAACAATAAGTTATACTATGATTTGAGGCATTTGCCCATTTCCAAGGTATAAATGCTCACACTGAACATTTAACAATTGGCTCTCAGGATCCAACTTGAGCTGCCTCCTGCCCATCCTTGACTAATATATACCATAAAGTGACCTTTGTTATGGTGGCAAGAAACTAGTTAAACTAAGTGGAAAAAAAACTTCAGTTCCCCTAACCCAACTATGAGTGAGGTCTAGGGACCTTCTCATGAGGGGGTTGAATAAACAAGGTCTTGATCACTTGTGTAAAGCTAAGTTTGGGTGAGTTCATTCCTTTCCACATCTTCTTCACCCCAGGATTTAGGCTGTGTGCCCATGCACACAGTTCAAAGCTCCGAGCAAGTCTTTGTGAACCTGAGATCAATATAAGTAATAATCTTCATTTGCCCTTTCAGCTCCTATCATTTCCCAAGCAGCTAGCCCCTGGACCATGCAAATTGCCTTGAAGCTTCCATAAGCCACAAATAGGCATTTAGCAGCACCCAAGAGGGAAGGCTGGAGAGTTCGACTATCGAGTTGCATGGATGGCATCACAGTTAAAGATCTCTGATCCCTCTACAATGCAATATTACATATGTATTAGAGAGGTTTTTTTTTAAAAAACAAAAGAAGAGAGGTCTGTGATATCTTATGGTACAATGGAAAGCATTCTGGGTTTGGCATCAGAGTTCGATTCTTACTTCTGGCACTTACTATTTGGGTGACTTTGAGAATATTACTTAATTTGGCCTCAGTTTCCACAACTGTAAAAAGAGGGGGTCGAACTACATGAACTTCAAGGTCCTTTTGAATTCTGAATCAATAACCCTATGATCCCAGACTGGGACCTAGGAATCCTTCTTGGAGAAGATAATATTTGGGTTGACTTTAATGAATGGATAGAAATTAAAGAGATGAAAAGAGGAAGGAGAGCATTCCAAAAATAGAGATCACCATGAATAAAGTAATAGAGAGCCAGGGCAGGATACATTCAGGAAAGGCCAAGAGTTATACAGTTTGGCTGAGTTGTAATTATAGTTTCAGAGAGAAATATGAAATAAGACTAGAAAGATAGGATGGCTTCTGGTTATGGAGAGCTTTGAATGCCTTCCCTCTACCCTTCTATCTCATCTGGATACTGTCCTATCTCTCACTTCCTCTTTACTACTGAACATCTGGGATTGTTTCTATTCAGTGCTTCCATTTCCTTACCACCTATATTCTCTTCAGTCTGTTGTTATATGGCTTCTGCACTTGCTTCCCCGTTGAACCTGTTCTCTCAAATCTAGTGGCCTTTTCTTCCAATCTCATCCTCCATGATCTCCTTAAGCCACATTCAACACAATTAACTACCACTCCGTACTGATCGTTCCCTATTCCTTTGACTTCAGAGACACCACTCTTTTCCTCATTCTCCTCCCATTTAACTACTCTTTCTCTATACAATTGTCTAGTTCCTTTTCTTTTCAGAAGGGTTTATCCTTGGTACTCTCCTCTCTTCTCTATTTCTCCTGCCCATCTTCCCTCTCTTCTCTCCTTTTTCCCTTCCCCTCTCTTCCTATCCCCTTCCTTCCCTATACACTTCCCTCTGCAATTTCTTTCATTCTCTTGGTTTCAACAACCACTTCTATGTAGAAGACTACCAAATCTATAACCCTTGAAACTCTTATGGGTTTCAAATATGTATCTTAAACTACTTACAAGAAACATGCCCATAAAAACAAATTAGTAAATAAATTAGAAATATGCCCCAAAATTTCTCTGTGGTCACCTCTCAGAATCATAGAATTACAGAACCTAAGAGTCGGGAGGGAGTCCGGCAGCCAACTACTCCCACCTTGACCTCATCAAGAACCCTTTTATCAAGATACCTGGGAAATAGCCACCTAGCTTCTTTTTGAATGCCTTCATTGAGGGGATATCTACTACCTCTCAGCTCAGTCTGTATAGAGATAACTCTAATTGTTAGAAAGTTTTCCCATGGCATCAAGCCTAAATTTGCCCCTTTAACTTCTGTCCATTGCTCATTCTTACACCATTGAAGGACAAATCACTCTTCTATGTAATCACCCTTTAAATGCTTCCCAGATGCCTATTGTGACCTCCCTATGTCTTCTCTTCCCCAAGCTGAGCATTTCCAGTTGTGCAAGGACCTGTTTAGCTAAATCAAAAAAGTTGCTCACCGGGGTGGCCACACAGTACTGAATTTTTCAATCGTAGCAACTCTTGAAAACCATCCACTGAGTCATAGAAAGAATAGAATACATGTAGATGGAGTGAATACCTATATGGATTAAATCACAAGTCCTTGAAGTATGGAAATATAAAAGCGAGTATAGTCCACACCTTCTAGCACTGGAAGAGACAAAAAGCCTTCAGATCTCAGCCCAGCGTAGGTGGTGTAATCAGTTTGGCTTTCTCCAGGATACTTGAAAGGCTCGTCTGAGTGATGGAAGGTCTACTGGTGATGCAAAACAAAACTGTCCATTCTCATATGACATGCTCTCATCTGACATGTTTTCCAATCCTCTCCCTGGCCTGGCCTGCCCTCTTCCAGATGCTCTCCAGCTTGTTTAATTGTTTCCTAAAATATGGTGCTTGGTGACTTGCCCAGGGCAGAATACAATGAAGCTTGTGGCTATTAAGTAAAGCTTAACTTCCTTAGCATGGCCTTTAAAACTTTCTGAAGAAACACCATCTATTCTGGGCTGAGATCTGAGATCTGAAGATCTTGTCTTTTTCTAGTTCTAGAAGATGTGGACTATACTTATTTCCACAATTCAAGGACTTGGGATTTTATCCATGTGGGTACTCACTCTGTCTACACATATTCTATTCTTTCTATGACTCAGTTGAAGGTCTTCAAGATTTGCTATAATGAAAAAATTCAGTACTCTGTGGCTACCCTGGTGAACAACTTCTTTGATTTAGCTAGATGTGTCTTTGGATGACTGTCACAGGATCCATCAGTGGGCCCATCCTTGAAGTATTTCCTGCTTTAATGGACCCCGTTGTCATAGCCTTAGAGAGCACAGGTTCATCTCCATAGCCTGGTAAGGCAGAGAGTATGTTTTACCCAAAGAATTAAATGCACGTGTTGCCATTAGAACTAAAGGATTTTGCTAAATTTTAAATTGGCAAAGTATACAAATAATTCCAAATGAAACCAATAAGGAAAGTCAAGAAGGGCAGAGAGAGAATGGCCATTAAAACAGAATTTAGTCAACTGTCATTCGCATGGTAAAGAGAGACCAGTAATTGTTTGCAGATGCTACAAAAGACAGGAAGGGATTTGTGATCTGTAGCACGCTGAAATTTACTAAACCTACTAAAGGGAAATCCTCTTCACTAAAAATGTGATATGCAAGAACTTTTCCCCTCTGCACTCTTCAGCCTCAACATCCTGCCACTACCACCACCATAACTGTCCTGCTGACATTCAGTGTTAGAGGAAATGTGCACAAATTCTCAATCATGCAAAGGTGGTCTATCAGGAAGGTAAAAAAAAATTAGGGAAAAATGTAGTAATGGTTAGTTAAATAAAAGATTGTTTTGTGTTGCATTAATCTCAAGAAAGGAAGCATGGCCTCATGGATAAAGAGCTGGCCTTGGAGCTTGGAAATTAAGGGATCAAGTCTTGCCTCTAACAGATACTTACTTTCTGACCTCTCATTGCTCTAGGCAACTTGCCAAGAAGGTTCTGAATTGCATGGGGGGATAAAGTGACCTACCTACACCAATGAATTCGCAAGTCCAATCTCTATTTTGACTCACACCAAAGATGATATTTCTCTGTTAAGAGGACTGAGCTACAGTCTTCAACAAGTCTGCTATGACAGTAGGTATTTAATATTCATTTTGAAAGTAGGTATTAAATACTCTATCTTTGGGTTCTGAGGCAGCTAGGTGACTCAGTGGATAGAGTACTAGGCCTGAAGTCAGGAAGACCTGAATTCAAATCCAACTTTAGACACTCACTGGCTGCGTAATCCTGGGCAAGCTATTTAACTTCTGTTTGCCTAATCCATTGGAGAAGGAAATGGCAGTCCACTTTAGTATCTTTGCCAAGAAAACCCAAAAAAATGGGGTCACGATGTGTTGGACACAGCTGAATGACGGTACAACAGCAATCTTTGGGTTGTTCCTGAACATTGCTAATATTTCTCTATAAGCCTAGGCATGTGGTAAAGACAATAAATTACTAAAAGAAGTCTATTCAATTGTGGCCAGGTTTGAATTCTCAGTTTACAAAGTAGGAGACAGGTACAGGAGGTGTGCCAGCAACCTAAAAGTCTCTCTTATGTGCAAGAAGACATTTTGTACCCACTGGCAATGAGCAGAGAAGGGAATCATCTGAAAAAGCAAGCACAGCTTTTGTTCTCTGAGTGACAACACTTTTGTCATTTGCAAGTTTGGCGTTTGCCAATGTTCATGATGCCAAAAGTTCTTGGAGTTGGTTGAGAAGACTCCTAGGGATCCCTTTAACAGAATGAAGAGCCCTAACACTAAGTGCACATGTGGGTATTAAGACAAATGAGGGCAAAATCCTCACTCCCCTTTGGAATAAAAAGGAAGAGAGAGAGAGAGAGAGAGAGAGAGATTGAAAGAAAGGGAGGAAGAAAGAAAGAAA
>JAQQSZ010020594.1:0-10104 GCA_028646595.1 Phalanger gymnotis
TGACTTCAGCTACTTCCCACCCGCCCCACCTTAGTCTACCTTTTGCCAGGACCCCATGGGAAATTTATGGACAGAGGTTCTTTCTCCAGTCTGTGGTACTCTCCCAGACACCCTGCCATCCTGAGGAGGGGACTCAAAGTCCCTCACCAATTAGAAAGACAGAGACAGATGGACACACAAATCAGAGAATAAAAAACAGAGATGTGTCAAATGGACCAGAATCACAGAGATCGACACCCCAACAGCCTCAGTTTTGAGAAAGTAGACAACGAATCTTCAACTTGGCAGCTGAGACAGGAGACAGAGTTGGAGGCGCACAGAAGACGGACAGACTGGGCAGTGGGCAGCTGGTGCCATGTGGGCAAAACAGGCTCAGGCAACAATGGACTTTATTGAAACAGAGTATTGTGAGCCTTTCTCCCTCCCCCCTCTCCTCAGATAACCTTACCCTACCTCCCCCCACCCAGAGGCTCAAGCCCCATGGCACTGAGACTGGATAGAGACCAAAGGTCATGAACTGGCATACAAATGGTGTGTGGGTAGGTGGGGTAGTAGGAGAAGAGAAGGGTCGTTAGGCCTGAATCCTGCACCTCCCCCACACCATGGGCAGGAAGAGAAGAATACCAGCACAAGGTTCCTCCCAGATGCTGGTAAGGTTGAGACCAACAGGAAATGAGGCTCCCGCTGGCAGAAAGTCTTGGGGTATTACTCCTAAGGAGAGGGAGCCCATGGGAAATAGGGGCCTGTCACTCCCAGGAACGGACAAGGAGCAGCTTGGCCACCAGGAAGTGATATCGGCCCAGTCAGGTGTCCCAATCCTACAGTCAATGGGAAGACGTAGCCCCAAGGTGGTGAGTTTGGGAGGTGGCTTCCCACCTCCTCCATAGACAGTGATGCTATCCCTGATGCAGGGAAGGGGTGAATCACCACCCAGCAATCTAGGTGACTTTGTAGAGAATGGGGAGAAGCTTCCACACTGGCTCCTCTCACCCCCCACCTAACAGCTGGGGGAGTCTAGCTTGGAAGAGGGAGCAACACTAACCCATTTCTGGTGCCCATCCCAACAGCCTCCCCTAAATCAGGCAGGGCCCTCCCCTCACTAGGCCAATGTTGCCATCTGGCTGACTTCCTGAAGCATGGAGACAGGATACAGGAGACAGTACCTCTCATGAGGGAAGACCTGGGGGGAGAAGGAAGCTGGCCTGAGGAACATCTTGGGGCCTAGTTTCTAATCTCTCCCTCCAGGCCTTCAGGTCTTAAATTTAAATTTAAAGCCAGAAGGAACCTTTGAAACCATACTGTCTCCGTTTCAGAGAATGAAAGGAAGGGACAGATTGGGGGAGATGAGAAGCCTGGGGCTGCTACAAGAATGTCACATCATCCTGACACTGTCCCCAGTACCAGTGGGCCCCATAGCTGAGGCCAGACCTGGCATCTTCAGGGACTTCCTCTGAAGGAGGCTTCCACCCAGACCTGGCCCCCAATGCTGTGTCAGCCTCTGTCCAGGCCTTCTCCTCTGAGGGAGGAGCCTTTGCCCAAGTCATGCCAGGTGGAGGATGTCGGGTGCCAGCCTCAGAGAGCCCCTCATCATCGGGCTCAGCCCCTGAGGCCAGTGTGTCCAGGTAGCTGCCAATAGACACGCTGTCCAGCCTGTCCACAACTGCAGCTGTGGTGGTGGTCGGGGTGGGGTCAGGCAGGCTCTCCCAGCTGCCCCTATGGGAGCAGGCTCCAGGGCTGCCCCCTGTCAGGCTGTACTGGCTACTGGTGAGGCTGCTGCAGCGGCTAGCCAGGGCCCCTCGCTCTTCCAGCAGCCAGCGGACTGCCTCAATGCCCTCGTTAACTGTGACAAGCTGCTGCAAGATCTTCACATCGATGGCTCGAAGGTAAGCCTGGGGAGGGAGGGAGAGAGAGAAAGGGGGCTGCAGGCTGAGTCCAGGTAGGGTGGACAAGGCCAGCCCCTAAGTTGTGAAGGTCACCCCAAGGGGCAGAGCAGGAGTCAGAATCACAAGTCTGGAGGTCTGAGTTATATGCAAGCTGTGTGACCTTTGGGTAAGTCACTGCCTCCTCTCTCCACGCCCCCCCCTACACACACACCCCGTGACTCAGTTTCCTCATCTACAAAATGAGTGGACTAGATTGGATGGGCTGTAAGTTCCCTTCACAGCCTAATGTTCCCTGAGTCTAAATCACAGAATCACAGCAACTCAGAGATGGAAAGCATGGAAAGCCGTGTGACATCAAATCCAATCTAGACATCATCCCTTATAAGTGGTCAGCCAGGTGGGGTGATAGAAGGGAGGGCAGACTGGGGAAAGGGGCAATTAGAATACATGCCATCTTGGGGTGGGGGGAGGGGAGAGATGAGAGAAAATTTGTAACTCAAAATCTTACGGAAATGAATGCTGAAAACTAAAAATAAATAAATCAAAAAAAAGAAAAAAAGAAAAAAACCAAGTGGCCAGCCAGCCTCTGCTTGGAGATCCCCACAGAAGGGGAGCTAACCACCAAAAGCAGCCACTTTGGGACAGTTCTCAGGGTTAGGAAGTTCTTCCTGACATCCAGCCTCAATTGGCCTATTTGGGACTTCCCTCATGGTGCCTGGGGCCAAGCAGGGCCAAGCTGATCCTTGTTTCATAGGACAATCCTTCATATATTTGAAGTCAGCTCTCCTAACAATATCACACAAATGGCTAATACTGGTTCTAGAGAAGGGATAATGAAATGTCCTATCCCACTCTTGGCAGACCCTTCAGATGCCCAATATCACATCTGCTGCTGGGTCAGATCACTATGCCAGTCAATAGGTCCAAGGAGTCTAGGAAAGCTTTATTGTCTGTCCATTGGATTAAGGTTGGATGTGGGGGCAGGGGAAGGCACAAGGAGGAAGACAGAGATCGGCCTGGGCACCAGAGGTCACAATAACATCACTAGGAGGATTGGGATGTGCAGGGTAAAAGCCAAGAGGCTGCTGTTCTCAGAGTGGGATTTCGGCTCTCCAGGTCTGGCCTCGGGTACGTGCCTCGTGACCGGGGAAGGGCTGAAATGGGAAGAGGAATGTTGGTAATTGAGGGGGGCAGGAGGAGGTAGCTGAAGGTGAGGAGTGAGATCTTGGATAGGAAGTCCCTACAGAAGGCAATGAGGATGGGGTTAGAAAGGAAGACTGGCCAAGAGCCAGGCTGTCAAGTCAGTGAGAAAGTTGAGTTGAAGACCAAGAGGTCAGCAAAGGAGCGCCAAGAATGCGGAAAGGATAAGGCAAGGAGGTTGACTGGACCAGGGGTTGCAGAACCTGCAGCCTTCTAGGTCCTTGGGTGTGGCCTTTTGATTGAGTCCAGGTTTTACAAAACAAATCCTTTTACTAAGGAGATTTGTTCTGTGAAGTTTGGATTCAGTCAAAGGGCCTCACCTGGGCTGCAGATTTCTCACCCCTGGGCTAGACCTCCAAAGAGGAAAGGTCACCCAGGAGCAGTGGCAGAAGAGATGTCCTCAGGCTTCAGGAGAGGCAAGACAGTAGGAAGATCAGACACCTGTGGGCATATGGGGGGAATGCCTGAGGGGGCGGGGGCAAGCTGTGCTCCCCTCTCACAGACGGAAAGAGAGAAGAGCCCATTGAAGTCTGGGTGGTGCCCCAAGGGCCCTGGGCATGGCTCTGGGGCTGGCAGGGCTGTGGTGGGGCCGAATGAGAGGCCTCCATTTCTCCAAGGTCCCTCCCTCGTCAGGTGGGAATGCTAGGCTTACGAGGACAGCCAGGGCCAGCTGGAGGTGGACAGTACAGAGAGCCAGCTTTCAAGTGGCCAGATGGACCTTCCTCACAGGGCCAAAGGGCAATGGGCCACCTGGGAAGGTCAGTGAGCTCCCCCTCACCAGAGTCTGCCAAGCATCTACTGAGCCAGAAGAGAAGGGATTCTGGCTCAGGGTCAGAATGGACTACAAGCCTTGGTGGGAGGACATGGGGCCTCTGGTCATGAGTCCTCATTGGAGACCCTACAACAAGCAGGTTCTGCCCCAAATGGGGGACCATCCAGCGAGGCCAGATAGGGTGAGAGAGAACACTGTTGTTCAGTCGTGCCTGATCCCATTGGGGTTTTCTTGGCAAAGATACTGGAGTGGTTCACCGTTTCCTTCTACAGGTCATTTTACAGATGAGGAAAACTGAGGCCAACAGGGTTATTTTAGTGACTTGCCAGGGTCACACAGCTAGGAAGTGTCTGAGGCCAGATTTGAACTCACAAAGAGGAGTTTTCCTGACTCCACACCTGGTGCTCTATGCATTGCACCACCTAGGTGCCTGAGAGAGAACACAGATTTCCTTTTTCCCCCTACAGATTTCTAAGAACCAAACAGTCCCTCAGTCCCAGGGAAGAGGCAACCAGAACCAGAGAATAGGTATGAATATGTATGGCTGTGGGGGATGGAGGGTGGAGAGTGACGTCACTGTCCAGGCCCCAGGGAAAAAGCAGAGACTCCACACTTCCTGGCTCCCAGTCCCCTTCCCCCCACCCTTACTGGAGGCATTCGGGGATTCTCAGAGAACGTGGAAGCACAGAATGTCCAAGCTCAAAGGAACCTCGGGAATCACCTCCTCATCGAATCCTGTCATTTCATAGAGGAGAAGACTGAGACTCTGAGAAGGAAAAGGGCTAGCTCAAAGTCACTCAGCTTGCAAAGGACAGATCCAGGACACCACACTGACAGCCCGGGCTAGAATATACCTGGGGCTCTGGTTACCAAGGCAACAGCAGGAGTAGGAGGACTCCTGGAGAGAGAAGGGAGAGAAATGCCCCACCCCCACCCCCACCCCAGCCCACCAGGGGGCCACTTCTGCAGCAACATTTGGACTCTTGGTCCAGATCTGATCAGGAAGGGAGGAGAAGGCTGGGGCTTTGGCATGAGGAGGACCCTGTGCCAGCCCATCTTGAGTGGGACAGCTGGGTCAGCAGATAGAGCCGTCCTCCCTTCCCACACACAGATTTTGGGGAGGTAATAGGGAGCTTTAAAGGACCAGTGCCCAAAGTCACAGAATCTCCAAGTTGGAAGGGACCTGATAGACTGTCAGAGCCTCTAAGCTCCTTAGACAGAAAAGGAAACTGAGACCTGGAGAGAAGGGAATTGTGGGCACTCATAGCCTGTAAGGGACAGAGTGGGCATTGGGATGTGAGTCCTCTACCATCCACTCCACAGCTTACAGGGTCACAGATCAATGAGGGGGAAAGGAGAGGACAATTAGATGAGGTGACACCAGGATGCCTGGGTCTCAATGCCATCTGCTTCTTGGGGGTTTTAGGAGAAACTAGAGCACAGATCCCCATTGAACTCCTCACCCCAATGAAGCAGGCTTCCTCATGGGGGATGAAAATTTAGAGGTCATGAAAATACCCCTTCCCCCAACACCACCTCTTCTGCTCAGGTGTCCTGAACTCGCCATTTCAGCTGATAAAGGGAGAAGTTAGTGTTAAGGTTGAAGGGGAATGAGACTGGGACAAGCATTTCTAGGCCTCATACCAGCTGTGTGACCTCAGACAAGTTTCTTCTACCACCGGGCCTCAGTTTCCCCTTTTGTCAAATGGGGTAACAACTGGCCCTCAGAGGGGTGGAGTGCAAAATTGCTTTGTAAACTTCTCTGTAGAAATGGGGGCTATAGCTATTATCAACCCCATGACATCATCATAGATCTGAGCCTTGCCATTCTATCACAGGCAGCCTTTTGAGTTTTAGCTGAAAACAATTCACTTCTATAGTGGAAAGCCCTGTGATGCTAGAGGGCAGTCTTCTGTGCATTTGGCCTTGGACAGCAGACCTACAGTCTATTGATTGATGGGGTATTCTCAAGAGGCACCATGGTGCTGGGTGACTCAGTGCCAGCCTGAGAGCTCTCTCTTCTCCCCACATGCCAGGAGAGCTCAGTTAAGCTCCCTCAGAAGAGACTCCGGGGTCACCCCGAGGCCACTAGGAGGCAGTATAAGCAATCATCAAAATAAGGTTTTCCTTTGCCTTACCACTATTTGCGGGGCCCTCGCCCCCACCAAGTTACAGACTGGAAAACTGAGAGTCACAGAATTGAAGGATTTGCCCAAGGTCACCTACCAGCCGAGTACCCTCCACTGACCCCCAATTCAGAGTCGTCCACCGTGCTCCACCTGCCTCCGTTTCTCACTCTGAGCCCCAAGATCCTAGGGAGGGTGGGGAGGAGGTTCTCCAGCTAACTCAGGGACCACTGGCCTTTGGCAGAGCCGGGGTCCTGCAAAGACGTGAGTGGGGAATGTGGTAGCTTGGGTCACTTTCTGCTCAACACACACATACCCCACGGTGCGGGGAGCAGATGGCTCCTCGGAGCCTGGCAGCTTTAGCTGCACCCCCTCCTCACCCTAGTGCAGGGGCACCAATGAATAGAGAGGTCGCCAGGGTTTGGCAAACAGGAGGGCTGAGGAGACTAAAGGGTGATTTGTCACCACTGCCGCAGTGGCTTCCTGGAGCCCTGTCTTTGGTGAAAGGTATGGGGGTCGACCGATAAGAGATGGAACGGAAGGCGTTGGAGCACCCTTCTTTGCGCCGAGGAGACCGGGTCGCACTGAGGGAAGGGTCTCGTCCGGGGTCCTACAGCCTGCTGATGGTTGGCATTACAGCCCGGGCCAAGGCAGCGGCAGCGTTGGCTCCCTGTGCTGGATCAGGGCAGGTGTCTGGGGTGTGGGGCAGGTCCTAACATCCCTCACGGAAAAGAATATAAATCTCATCTTTTATTCTGGAACCAGACCGGGGAGGGGGGGGACACCAAAACGAGTGATGGAAAAAGCCCCAGGACTTCCTTTCCCCAGCCCTGGGGTGGAGGCTGAACCAGCCTAAGGCTTACAGTCCCCCCAAAGCCTCATCTCCGGGCTCAGCTCACACCTAGGGGGTTTTAACCCTGAGGGCGATGGGGGTGGGGGTGGGGGCGATATCGAGCAGGAGCTTTATTTAACCGTTCGGTGCGGAGAGACCGCCCGGGGACGGAGGCCAGGTTTAAAACCCGGCGGGGGCCAAGGGGGGCCAGAGGGAGGGACTCACTTACCAGCTCCAGCCTTAGCGCGGTGACCTTGTCGCCCAGACCCAGGCCGTGGCCGGCTTCTGGCGTCCCTCGGGGAGGCTGCAGCAGCGCAGATACTGGCTCCCCCTCGCCCCGCAAGCTGCGAAGCAGCCCCTCGGGAGTCTTCCGGCCCACCTTGCCCTCCACTTCCCGCAGATCGGGCGCGGAGCACTCCGGGGTCCCCTCCATGCGGGGGCATGAGGGGCCTGGGCGCTTCGCTTCCTCCGCCCCCCTGCCCCTACGGGGCGGGGCCGCCCGGACGCCTAGTTCCCACCCTCCTTCTGGCTCTTCCCCCGAAGCCGAGCCTAGCTTCAGATCCCTGAACCCAGCCGAGGTCCGGAGCAGAGGGGCGGGGCCTGAGCTAGCGGCTAGGGACGGCTTGGACTCGATTCTCTCTCTCCTTTCCTCGGGGAGCAGCCGAACTCCGAAGAATCGGGCTTGGAACTGCAAGCCCGGACTAGGTGCGGGGGCGGGGGCGGACCTGACAGCGCCGTAAATATCAGAGCAGAGCTAAGCCCCCGCGCAGTTACTCTAGAGGCGGTATGCCCCTTTTCCGCGCTGCGAAGACAGCGGACTCGGGTTCCAGTCTCTTAGCCACTGAAGCTTCCTGACTGGAAAGCGTGCCACCCTCTTCTCTCCAGCAATCAGCTTCCTTATCTGTATGATGGTCGGAAGTCGGGATTGGGTGCTGATCTTGGAGTCGGAAGACCTGGGTGGAAATTCTGTCTCGGGCAGGAGGCTGCGGGATCCTGGGCAAGTCCCTTCTCTTTGTCCTCACAACAACCTAGGTGACATTATTATCCCCATTTTACAGTTGGGAAACTGAGGAAAACAGCAGTTAAGTGACTTGTCCAGGGTCACACAGCTAAATCTGAGGCCAAATTTGAACTCAGGTCTTCCTGATTCCAGGCCCAGGGCTCAAACTCCTTTCATCACTTGGCTGCCTCAATGAAGCTAGCAATAATTATTGGGGTACCTCCTGCTCACTGGGTTGTCAGGTTAAAATCATAGATAATTGGAGGGAAAAATAGAAAAGGAAAGACATGTTGGCATAAAGGTCTACTATTGGTAACAGGCTGGGCATGCACTAGAGAACCTCTACAGGGTTTGTTCTAGCTCTAACTTTCCCTATTCTAAGCTCCCTCCCAGCTCTGATATTCCGTTCTAAGCTCCCTTCCAACTCTGACCTCTGTTCTCTGTTCCAAGCCTCCCACCCCCAGCATTCTATTCTCTATTGCAGGTCCCCTTCATCACCACTCCTGACACTGTTTTCTAAGGGCCCTCCTAGATCTGTCTTGTTTTCAGTTCTACCTTTTCATATTTCTTTCAACTCTAACCTCTATTCCATGTTCTAAGATCCCTTCCAGCACTCACATTCTGTGTTCTATGTCCCAAGGGTCCAAAAATCTAAGTGGAAGATTCCACAGGCCTCTGATTCCAAGCCTGAGGTTCTAGCATCCTCATGGGCTGCGTCCTCAGCTCTGAAATGCCAAACAGTCTAAACTTCTTCTTCTTTTTTTTTTTGGCAGGGCAATTGAGGCTAAGTGACTTGCCCAAGGTCACACAGCTAGTACACGGGTCAAGTATCTGAGGCCACATTTGAACTCAGGTCCTTGTGACTCCAGGGCCAGTGCTCTCCTCATTGCGCCACCCAGCTGCCCCACTGTAAACTTCTAAGAAACAGTTTGGAACATTTTGAAAATCTGAGTCTAAGCTAGGAAAAATCCAAGATTTCCCAGTCTGCCTTTTAGCCTGGAAGCTCCACCCCCCATGAGCAAGTCCTTGGGAGGCTCTGCACTTGATTCCAAAGGGCCTCTGGATGTAAAGAACCCAGAGCACTAATCTCCCTGCCCCCAACCCCCATTCCTCACCCCCTCCTGTCCCTGTTTTCTCTCCCTAAAATTAATTGGCTCTAGGAAAGGGAGTAGCTAAGCAACAGCCTAGAGGGGGTGGAGAAGGGAGTGGTAAGTGTGGCATCCTCTTCCTTTTTCTCATCTTCATCATCGGCAATATTAATATATACCCCCTGGATTCCTGTATCCTATGTTAGGCCTTGGGGATATTAACTGGGCTAGGACCCAAACCCTTCCCCACAAAGGTCACAGGGATCTAAAAATGATGAGAAAACTACCACCACCTGACACTTATATATCCGCAACCTATCTGGGAGTGGTAGGGAGGGGCGGTGGGAAGGATACTGGCCTGAAAGTCAGGAAATTTGGAATCTGGTGTTGTGTCTGCCATTGCCTGCTGTGTGTGTGACCTGGGCTAAGTCACTTTAGTTCTCTGGGCTATCTTTTAAATAAGAATGAGCCGCCTTGAAGCTGTTGTGAGAATGCAGTGAGAGAAGGGGTCATAGCACTTCCACCATGTCTCTCCAGACACAGTCCTCTTTCTGAAGCCAAGTGGATCCTGGATAGTACAGGCCCTCATCATCTCTTGCCTGGGCAAATAACAGTAAAATTTACAAAGCACTTACACATTTTCTATCTCATGGGTCCTCACAATTACCCTATGACTACATGCTTAGATTATTAGTATTTTGATTTTACCAATAAGGAAACAGAGGTTAAGTGACTCCTGTAAGGTCATATTGCTTGTGTCTGAGATAAGGTTTGAACTCCGGTATTTCTGACTGCAGATCTATGAACCCCACCCACTACTTTGTGCTGCCTCAGTTACCTGAGCCTCCCACTTGTTTTACCTGGCAATGTTCTCACCCCTCTCCAATCCATCCATGAGCCAACATCATTCTGTAAAACTCTCACAGGTTACTGCCCATCTTAGTGTTCCCAAAGACCTTTCCAAACCCAAAAACAATTAAAAAAAAGAAGGAAAATCCAGTAAGTCCTCTCCCCCTGGGGTCCTCCCCACCAGCTTCCAGAACCCAGGGGTGCTTGGGGCCAACTGGAAGTTACCCCCTCAGCTTCTGGTGAGGAGCCGAACTGCCTGAGTAAGAACCAACACTTAGGGAGGGCACCAGGCAAGGTTAAACTAATTTTTTTTTACATTTTTTTTTTGCAGGGGGAAGGCAGGGCAATTGGGGT
>JAQQSZ010020595.1:0-10104 GCA_028646595.1 Phalanger gymnotis
TTGAGAGGTCTGGTGTATGCCACATCTCAGTAATTCAGGATGCTAGGGCACTTTCCGCTCGTCTCCTGGTCTGGTAGGTCCGCGTCTGGTCTGTTCGCGCCATTCGCACTGGGCTCCGCTCCGCTCCCCTCAGCTGTGAGCTGGGATCTCCGTGGGGGACAGACCTTACCCAGAGACCATCCAGGCTGTCCTGGGCTGGAGCCCTCCTTCCCTCTGCCACTTCGTGGGTTCTGCAGCTCTAGAATTGGTTCAGAGCCATTTTTTTTTATAGGTTTTTGGAGCTGAAACAGATTTTTAATAGCTGTCAATCAACCAGCATTTATTAAGTGACTGATATCTCTTTGGCCCTGTAGTAGACACCAGAGATAACCCCTTCCCCCAAACCAAAACCGAAACAAAACTAAACAAAAATATCCCAGCCACTGACTTCCAGGATTGTCTTATTAGCCTTACCAGTAAATATAACTTTTCACTTTCAGTATGATTAATTTAAAATTCTCTTCTGTTTTTTTTCCATAGACATTTGACAAGTGCTTCTTAGGATCTTCAGAAACAGCAGATGCCAATAGAGTGTTTTGTGGGCAAATGACTGCTGTTTACCTTTTCAGTGAAGCTCTCAATGCTGCTCAGATTTTTGCTGTTTATCAACTAGGTTTGGGATACAAGGTACTTTGATATTTCACACTGATTAGTCTAACATATTGGAATACTAAATCGATTTGTTAAATGTGAATATCTTAGACCTCGAATAACGTCATTGGTGGTCTTGAATAACCTAGGTCATGATAAAATACTGCTTGGGAAGTAATGAATTACATTGGACTGATTACTCTTGGTCTTTTATTTTGGCTTTATGCTGTGAAATATTCAGCATACAAACATTTCCTTAAACACATCTTCCCACAAATTAAAGTAAGTTCATCTTTCCTGAAATAGCTCACACTTGCTAAAATAAGTTAAAGTTTCTAGGTAAGCTAAGTTACTTTTATAGGTAATAATGTCTTGAAAAGAACTTGTTTACCTAAAATAAGTGGGTACTCTGTATTTAGGGTAATAAATGTTGACTTACTTCTTTTCAGTACCTCAGTGGATATATGACCTTCTCTCTTTGTGGATTCACCATGTATCCCTTATCATTCTATGGGATTCCTGGTAGTAGCTTTTAAATATTTTAAATTTAAGGTTTGTGCCTTGCTGGAACAATTACAAAGGGAAATCTTTCATTTTATTTAGGCATTGTTCAGAATGTGAGGGATATTGAGTGATATCTCTAATCAACTTTTAGAACCATTAAAAATTTTCCAGTTTCTCCAACCATATCCCTAGAATTACATTGAAGCAACCAAGTAAGTATGGTGGAAAGTAGCCAGAATATTTCGGTTGAAATCCTAGTTTTACAACTTACTGGTATTACCCTTAGCATTTTCATTGATCTTCTCTGATCCTCAGTTTCTTCATCTATAAATTTAGAGTTTGGGCAGATAATGCTAAAGTCTCTTTCTGATCTAAATCCTGTGATAATTGAAATTGATATCCATCAGTACGTATGGAAAATGACTGCTGATTTTGTTTGGAGTAGAGGTTCTTAATACACTTGGGAATTATTGTTGATATTGGCGTGGTCAAATAGTGGATAAATGATAGCTCAGAATGGAAATAAGCATTGCTTCTTGCCTTGTCTTTTGGCATCCATTTTGCTTGTTAGCTATCATGGAAAACTGTTAGATATGATAGTATAAATGGAAAATTTAGAATTTTCACAGGAATTATTTAAGGTCATATAGCAAGGATTATGGGGTCTAGAAATAGCTATGGTCACCCCTCAGCCAACTACTTGACTTAATCCATATTTAATCATATTCTGAGTGCTATGGTAACATATGGTTATATTTATTTATCTCCTCATTAACAAAGAAACCTTCAAAATAATCTACCGATTAACCACGGTCCTCCATCCTATTAACAATCATACTTAATAAACTTCCCAGAAGAAGTTATTCATTATTACTCCATGTATTTGCTTGTACTTCTATGTGTAGCACTTAGCATACTACCTGCAACATAATAAGGGTTTAATATATTCTTTCTCTCTATTTTAAATCCCTTTGATCGCCTATCTTTAAATAGGTATTAAAGATACTGAATTTATAATTTATCAACAGTGAAATAATAATTAAAAGGATTATTTATTTGCATTACATTATTTACAGTAGTGTTCACAGCCACAGTCACCTCAAACCCTAGCTGTAATTGGAGACTTCTCTTTGATTCTGAAAGCACCATCCCATTCAGTCAGGATAACAAATTAAGAATTTTCAAAGGCTTCAAAAAATCCATTTCATCTTTGTAAAGATAAAAGTTTTAATAATTTTATGAACAAGAAGTCCTCTTCATTCTCTTTCTCTGTACCTTTTTCAATCTCACAACAGGAAAAAACAAGCTCTTTAGAGCTGACTCTTTGTATGGTAGTTAAATTGTTACTTCAAAATTCTATAGCATCTCATAGTAGGGGTGTTAGGGGAAAGGAACTAGCCTTTATTAAGCACCTACTATGTGCCAGGCACTGTATAAATACTATCTCATTTGGTCCTCACAACAACTATTTGAAGTAGGTGTTATGATGCCCATTTTACAGTTGAGGAAACTGAGGCAGACAGTGGTCAAATGACCTACCGAGTATCACGTAACTAATAGGTATCTGAGGTAGGATTTGAAATCAGATCTTCCTGACTTGAGATTTACCACTGTATCCACCGTGTCACTTAACTTTTATTTTTTTATGAGAGGAACTGTTGAAGCTGGTGTTACTCCAGTGTAGAGGTTCCCAAACTTATTTGACCTATCCTGCCCCCTTTAAAAAAATTACTCTGTGCTCCCCTGGAAACCTACTTTCTTGAACCCTGCAGCAGTTTTTATTTTGTTTGCATCTTTTCAAAAAATGTAATTTTTTAAAAAAAAAATTATGCATCTTAAATTTAATAATTTATTATAAATTTGTGTTTTTTCCCTGCCTTAAAATTTTGATGATGCAGTATTATATCATGTAGCCATATAGTATCATATTGTAAACAAGTCATTACACACACATATTCTTGCCCATGCATGCTGGATTTCCTAACAATGTGTGTGAAACGCTTGCCTGCCAACATTTGCTTTTTAACACCTGTTGGTAGACTTGACAACTGATCGGTTGTAATTTGCATTTTGTGTGTTTATTTAGAAAATAATGTAATCACTATGACTTTAACTCTGTTATACTAACAAACAGATGAAACATGTATGAATGGTTTTTCGGAATTTTCTTCTGTTCTTTCCTTATGTTTCTACTGCCCCCTTATTTTTATTCAGCACCCCCAATTGTACCCAAGGCTACTACCACGTCTACTTAGATTGTTCCAGTGCCCCCCTGCAAGGGGCGGTATTGCTTTCTTTGGGAACCTCTGCTTAGTGAGCAGAAGATCCGTACTCCCTCTAAATTTTGACCACCTTATTATAGCTAGTGGCTAAACAAGTAATAGATTTTAAAAATTCATTTAACGTAAAATACAAAGGAATAAGTGTGCCTCACAATTCTGTGTTGATTCATGGTATTCTTTACAGAAGAATTTCTCATATTGCAGTCTATTCTGAATTGGACCTGACTCAGGACAGCCTTCTGGTAGTTTAGATTTGATATTGGAACAAAATGAGATGCTTGTAGATCATTCTGTAGCTAATAAAAGGAGATTTGGTTAGCCTTGGTGAAAGAAGGATATTACAAAGGAAAAACATTAAGGACACCCTGAGTTGATTGAGTTAAAAGAAGCTCCTTTGCCTGACTTTCTCACCACACAATCTCTAGAACTTCTAATTGAATATTTTTTTAACAAAATTGGTAGAAAAATCTGAAACAAATGAGGTCAACTCTAATTCCCTAATTACTTAGCTTAAAATAGTTTCCTTGCCATGTCCTTTGTTTCTGGATAAATTTATTGTCTTATATTTGTGTAGAGATATATTACTTAGTAAATTTTTAAGAGGTTATTGAAATTGTAAACATCTATTCAAATGAACCTTAGAGAGTATTGTATTAAAGTAGCAATTTTTACAAACTGCTTTAGGGAGGACTTAATTCTGAAGCTTGAAATGTTGGAAGGTCTTAGTTGAAGAAATATGGTAATAGCAATCCTTTCTGAGAGTTTATTATATCTGGTTCTTATTCTTAACTTAAAAGATCTTTAGAAATAATCATATTACCATTAATCTTGAGTGAGTAAATTTTTTCTGGTAGCTGAAATAGTAAAACAAATGCTGATTTTATTTTATCATCAAGCTTTATCTTTAGAGAATAAGGTGAATTCAGTTTGCTTTTAAATGTCTTACTGATGCATTTTATGCCACAGTCACTTTACAATAGCTTTCATGAAACTCTTGAATTAGTTTCTAAAACAAAAATACCACTCAGTTCCTCTTGCCTCCATTTTGTGTTCCTGTAAAATTTTTTTTACACATAAGAGTGAATCAGAGTAATTCTGAATGCATGAAAGTACAAAGACAGTGCTTATGTGTTTTGCCTTTTCTTGTTAAGTTGTGCATATAGATCTCAGTTAAGGATTACATCTCTTTATTTCTTTCTCATCTCTTAATTATTCTTTTTTTATGTCATTTCCTCAAATTCACCTTAGGCCTATTCCCTCTGTCTTTGTATATTCCTTTTAGGTGTACTGCTAGTGGTACAATTTTTTAGAATTAGAAGTATCATCCTCTCATGTAGGGATGTAAGCAGTTCAACTCCATTGCATCCCTTATGTTTTCTTTCCCTTTTTTCTCTTTTTATGTTTCTGTTGGGTTTTAGTATTGGAGATGAAATTTTTTGTACATTTTTGGTTTTCCCCTTATGAAAGTTTGAAATCTTTCTATTTTGTTGAATGACCATTTTTTCCTTGAAGTATTATGCTTAATTTCACTGGGTAGGTGATTCTTGGTTGTAGTCCTAGCTGAGGGGTGGGAAACCTGTAGCCTCAAGGTCTCATTTAGCCGTCCAGATTCTCAAGTGTGGCCCTTTGACTGAATCCAAACTTTATAGAATAAATCCCCTTAATAAAAGCAGTTATCCTGTAAAACTTGGACTCAGTCAAAAGACTGCACCCAAGGACCCAGAAGGCCACATGTGGCCTCAAGGCTGCAGGTTCCTCACCCCTGTACCTAGCTCCTTTGACTTCCGGAATATCATGTTCCATGACCTCCAGTCCTTTAATATTTCATCTGCTAAGTCATGTGTAATCCTGATGGTGGTTTCTCAATATTTGAATTATTTCTTTATTGTCACTTGCAATATTTTTTCCTTGACCTGATAGTTCTGTAATTTGGCTGTAATGTTCCTTGGAGTTTTTATTTTATGATCTCTTTCCTGAGGTGATCGGTGGATTCTTTCAGGGCCTATTTTGCCCTCTGGTTCCAGGACATCAGGTCAGTTTTCCTTGATAATTTGTTGAAAGATGCTGTCCAGATCCTCCTTTTGATTATGGTTTTCAGGTAGTCCAGTGATTCTGATATTGTTTCTCCTGGATATATTTTCCAGGTCAGTTGCTTTTCCAGTGAAGTATTTTACATTTTATTTTTTCATTCTTTTGAATTTGTTTGATTGATTCTTGATTTCTCATAGAGTCAGTAGCTTCCACTATCTAGTTCTTACTTTTAAATAGTTGTTTACCTCAATTAGCTTTTGTACATTTGGCCAGTTGTACTTTTTAGGGAGTTATTTTCTTCCATGGATTTTGGTATCTTCTTTTCTGTTTGGCCACTTTTGCTTTTTAAGCAGTTGATTTCTTTTTCCAAGCTGTTGACTCTTTTTTCATAATTCTCTTGCGTCACTCTCATTTCTTTTCCCAGTTTTTCTTCTACCTCTCTTATATGATTTTTAAGCTCTTTTTTTGAGCTTTTTCTTGAGTTGTTTCTGGGCTTGAGACCACTTCTTATTTTTCTTTCGGGTTTTGTCTGTAGGTATTTCAACATTGTTATCCTCTTCTGAGTTTGTGTCTTGGTCTTCCCTATTACCGTAATAACTTTCTGTGGTCAGATTCAGTTTCTGTCATTTTTTGCTCATCTTTTTTGGCCTTTTTTCTTTCTTTTGAATTTGAGCTGTGCTCCTGGGGTAGAAGGGGCACTGTCTCAGGCTTCTTGTACCAGGGACTTCAGGCCCTGGCTGTTTACTTGTTGCTGCCCTAATGTTGTTTTGAGACTCACGGGTGACTCTCATGTCTAATGCTGTGCTGAGAGGATGGATGAACTGGTGTCCTAGTGCTGGTGTTTGGAATATGCTGAGGGTGGGGTGTTTCTGCATTTTTGTGGGGCTACATTGAAGCATGTGTGGAGGTCTGGCCCTGGAGGCTGCCTCTTTGCCCTGGGTTATGCTGAAGCTTGTGGACATCTGGCTGTTGGAGGATGCCTGTTTGCTTAGCCACCCAATTGGGTTGGTGTCTACCTATTTGCCCAGGCCTGTGCTGAAGCGCAAGGAAGTCTGGCTGCTGGAGAATGCCTGTTGTCCAGGACAATACTAAAGCAGGTGGAGGTTCTTAGAGCTGGAGTCTGCTGGTTCCCCTTGCTGTGCTGAGGCACATGGTGGGTCCTGGTGCTGGTGTTTGCCTGCTCCGCCACACTGTGGCTCAGAATCTCCCTCTGGTTTGCTGAGCTGGGATTTGCCACTGGTTTGCTGGGATGCTCCCTGTCCTAGACTGTGCTCTCCATTTTCCCGAGACAGACCTTTCTTCCTGATCTCCCAATTTTCTTAGACTAAAAGATTGTTTCACCCCATCTTTTTGCTGGTTCTGGTGTTCTGGGATTTGTTTTGGGGTGCTATTTTATGCTTATTTGGAGGTGAATATGGGAAACTTATGGTGATCTACTACTTATTCAGCCATCTTGGCTCCTAGAAGTGATCAAGAGAGCTCAAGTTATTTAAAATAAAAAATAAAAGGAAATGTTTTTGAAATGCATTTTCTCACCTCCTGCACAGTTTATCTCTCTCTTAGAAATCACTGCTAGCTCAAAGGTACTAAGATATGACCCTCTAAGAAGTAAGAGTTAAGTTTCCTTTTTGAGTAACTCATGGTAGCATATTAAGAAAATGATTAAAAACTACTTTTATAACTATTTTGTCTTATCTTTCTTTAAACATTTTGCTTTTCTGATCTCTAGGAGGCAATTTTTTTTTGTGAAATTGAAATAAGTTGAGCCAATAAGTTTAATGACATTTTAAACAAAAATAATTTTGGCATTCTAGAGACCCTTTTCGTGTTTTAAAACATATAACACTATAGAATTAGGACACAAAGGGAACCAAAAATGTTATTCTTGGCATTTTGAGTGGCTACAGATAAAAGACTTTCAGAAATTGTTGGGTTTTTTTTTTTGGTTAGTCTTGGGAACTATATATTTATTTATTTATAGATTTTTGTTATGCAAGGGTTTGTTATATATGGTGCTAAACATGAAATCCTTTGTACCTTAGGTTTAGTGTTATTGATTTACATTGCATTGCCTCTTTGAAATACAGAATCGGTCTTATTACAACTTTTTATGGCTTTCAGTGACTAGCAGAGTGTTCTGCAAATAATTGATGCTTAATAATTAATGGTTATTGAATTGAATTCAGTCATTTTAGAAATTATTGCTACAGAACAGCTAGCAAAGACTCTCTGTATCATCAGAAAACTTAACCAGTTATGCATTTCTTTAATGATATATTCTGTTGGCTTATTATTGACTCATGCTTTATAACATGCCATCCTAAAGTATCTTTAATATTATTTCTTAGGGTACTTTTAAATTCAAAGCGGAAAGTGACCTCTTCCTTGCTGAGCATCACAAACTCTTGCTTTATGATGGCAAACTTTCCAGTGCTATTGCATTCACATACAATCCAAGGGCTACTGATGCCCAGCTATGTCTTGAATCATCACCCAAGGATAACCCTTCTATATTTGTTCATTCACCTCATGCTCTTATGCTGCAGGTACGATGCACTTTTCAGAATATTTTTGAATGGGCAGTGTTTAGATAAGATTGTATATTTATATTATTGTTGTTTAGCCGTTCAGTTATGTTCAGTTCTTCATGACTCTCATGGAGTGTACTGTCCATGGGATTTTCTTGGCAAAGATACTGGAATGGTTTCCTTTTTCAGGGGATTAAGACAAACAGAGGTTAAGTGACTTGCCCAGTGTCACACAGCTACTAAATGAGGTCAGATTTGAATTCAGATCTTACTGACTCTAGGCCCAGCATTCTATCTACTGAGCCACCTAGCTGCCTTTAATATTTCTATTTCTCTTTATTAAATATAATATCTTAAGAATTTCTGCCATTCAAATTGTGCTTTCATTTTAACTATAGTAATAAGAATAATTGGGTGTTAATTTTGTGTGCTTTCTGCTATATCAGGATGTGAAGGCAGTTTTGACACATTCTATACAGAGTGCTATGCATTCGATTGGAGGAGTGCAGGTGCTTTTTCCTCTCTTTGCCCAGCTGGACTACAGACAGTATTCATCTGACCGGGTTGACACATCTGTTTGGTGAGTATTCTTAATGTATTTTTTAAACTGCAAATTAAACATTAAGATTACAAATTAAATTCTTTTCTTTTTAAAGAATTTCCTTTAACAATTAATTTTTTTTCTTTTATCTGGGCTGGAATTAATTTGCCTTTCCTTGCTTTTTATTTTTTTTTAATTTTTTTGAATTTTATCATTTTTATTTAATATTTTAGTTTTCAACATTGATTTCCACAAGATTTTGAGTTACAAATTTTCTCCCCATTCCTACCCTCTCCCCCATTCCAAGATGGCTTATATTCTGATTGCCGTGTTCCCCAGTCAGCCCTCCCTTCTGTCACCCCACTCCTATCTACATCCCCTTTCCCCTTACTTTCTTGTAGGGCAGGATAGATATCTATGCCCCATTCCCTATATATCTCATTTCCCAGCTGCATGCAAAAAATAACTTTTTTTTTGAGCATCTGCTTTTAAGACTTTGATTCCAAATTCTGTCCCCTCTTCCCTTCCCACCCACTCTCCCTAGGAAGACAAGCAATTCAACATAAATCACACCTGTATCATTGTGTAAAACACTTCCACAGTGCTCATGTTATAAAAGGCTAACTATATTTCCTTTCATCTTATCCTGTCCCCATTTATTCAGTTTTCTCCCTTGACCCTGTCCCATTTCAAAAGTGTTTGCTTTTAATTACCTTCTTCCCCATCTGCCCTCCCTTCTATCATCCTCCCTTTTTTCATCCCCTTCCCCTTACTTTCTTGTGGAGTAAGATACCCATTTGAATGTGTATGTTACTCCCTCCTCAGGTTGAATCCGATGAGAGTAAGATTCACTCATTTCCCCTCACCTGCCCCCTCTTCCCTTCCAACAAAACTGTTTTTCTTGCCACTTTTATGTGACATAATTTACCCCATTCTATCTGTCCCTTTCTCCCTCTCTCAATATCTTCCTCTCTCACCCCTTAAATTTATTTCATTTTTTTAGATATCACCCCTTCATATTCAACTCACCCTGTGCCCTCTGTCTATATGTATGTATGTTCCCTTCAAGTACCCTAATACTGAGAAAGGTCTCATGAATTACACACATCATCTTTCCATGGAGGAATGTAAACAAAACAGTTCCACTTTAGTAAGTCTCTTATGAATTCTCTTTCTTGTTTACCTTTTCATGCTTCTCTTGATTCTTGTATTTGAAAGTCACATTTTCCATTCAGTTCTGGTCTCTTCATTGAGAAAGGTTGAAAGTGATCTATTTTATTGAAAATCCATATTTTGCCTTGGAGCATTATATTGTTTTGCTGGATAGGTGATTCTTGGTTTTAATCCTAGCTCCTTTGACTTCTGGAATATCATATTCCAAACCCTTTAATCCCTTAATGTAGAAGCTGCTAGATATTGTGTTATTCTGATTATGTTTCCACAATATTAAATTGTTTCTTTCTGGCTGCTTGCAGTATTTTCTCCTTGACCTGGAAACTCTGGAATTTGGCAACAATATTCCTAGGAATTTTCTTTTTGTTATCTTTTTCAAGAGGTAATGGGTAGATTCTTTCAATTTCTATTTTAC
>JAQQSZ010020596.1:0-10104 GCA_028646595.1 Phalanger gymnotis
TAGGACACTGAGGCACTTTTTCTTGATGATTTCTTGGAAGATACTGTCCAGGCTCTTTTCTTCATCATGACTTTCCCATAGACCTATAATTTTAGATTATCTCTCCTGAACCTATTTTCCAGGTCAGTTGTCTTTCCAATGAGATATTTTGTTTTCTTCTATTTTTCATTCTTTAGATTTTGCTTGACTGATTCTTATTGACTCATTGAGTCATTAGCTTCTACTTTCCCAATTCTAATTTTTAATAAATTGTTTTCTTCAGATAGCTTCTGCATCTCTCTTTCCATATTTTTGATTTTCAGTTTTACTTTTACTTTTCAAGGAGTCCTTTTCTCCTGTTAAGTTCTGTATTTTTTTTACCTCTCTAATTTGTCTTTTAAAATCTTCCTTGAGCTCTTTTGGTAATGCTTTTTGGGCTTGAGCCCAGAGCATATTTCCTTTTGAGGTTTCAGATGTGGGTATTGTATCAATGCTGTTTTCTTCTGAATTCATATTTTGATCTTCTCTGTCCCCATAATATGATACAATGGTCTTTTTTACTTTTCTAGTTTGCCTCTTCATGGTGGTTGCCTGTTTCCTGGCTTTTAAAGTTTAGGATCTCTGCTTCTGGGACATAGGGGGCTCTGTCCCAAGCTTCTTGTGTTGGAGGCTAGGGGCCTGGTTACTGGCTTTGTGTGTTGTGGACTCTGGTTTTGTTAGTTAGAAGCTATAAAATGCTGCAGCTCACCTGGTTCTGAGCTGGAGCTGGCTGGTGTGTGCCAAGGTCAAGGTCAATGAAATCTTTCTAAGTTTCCCTGGGGTTACAATGAAGACCATAGGGTGAGTTGGGGGGTGGTTGTCTGGCTGCTGGAAGTCTCCTCTTCCCCTAGGGCTGTGCTATATAACACAGAGGGCTTCAGCTGTTGGTCTTTGCTAGTATTTGCCAATTCCCCTGGCTGTGTGAAGGCATACCTGGGATCCTGGTGTTGGCCCTTTCTGGCTCCACCCCACTGGGGCTCAGGAACTCACTCTAGTCTGCTGAGGTGGGGCTTGCTGGGATGCCTCCCTTCCTGCACTGCTCTCTTTCCATCACTGAAAGAGGGCCCCATCGCCCTAGCTTCTCAAGCTAAAAGACTGCTGTGCCCCTCCTTCTGGCTCCTCTATTCCAGGGTTTTTCTAGGGTAGTATTCTCTGGGTTATTCAAGGTCAGCAAGGGAGAGATGAGAGCTTGTCCTGTTTATTCCATCATCATGGCTCCCTGAAATTCAAGAAGGTGAGTTTCAAACCTTTAGACAGTGGGCTGATAGCCCCAGGAGTAGCTGCTGCCACTTCTGCAGACTCTGCTCTTTTGTCTCACCTAGCTCTAACAGACCCCCATCCTGCACTGAAAGGCCTTGGGGGTGCCACCATAGCTCCTGGGCTGGGCCTGCTCCTGCTCCAGTATGGTCAGGTGTAGTTCCACACTCAGCACTCTCCCAGCCTGGTGTAACATATCCCTCCTGCCCACTTTCTAGATTCTCCTGGGTTGGAAATCTGTCACTCTCTGTCTCCTTATGGATTCTACCTCTCTCAAATTTGTTCAGATTCACTTTTTGAGAGATGTCAGAAAGAATTTGTGGGAGAGCTCAGATAAGTCCCTGCTTTCACTCTACCACCTTGGTTCTGCCCCCTCAATAATTTTCTCAGTTTCAATTTTATTAATGTCTCCTTTGATTTTCAGAATTCCTGATTTGGTACTTGATTGGGGATTTTCCATCTGTTCTTTTTCTAGTTTTTTTATTTGTGTGCTGAATTCTTTGATCTCCTCTTTATTTTATTCCTGTAAGCTTTTGGAGCTTCTTAGAAGCTTCTTAGAAAGATTTCACTGACCTTGACCTTGGCACACACCAGCCAGCTCCAGCTTGGAACCAGGTGAGCTGCAGCATTTTATAGCTTCTAACTGACAAAACCAGAGGCCACAACACACAAAGCCAGTAACCAGGCCCCTAGCTTCCAACACAAGAAGCTTGGGACAGAGCCCTCTGTGCCCCAAAATTTCCCCTAAGAACTGCTTTGGCTGCATCGCATAAGTTTTGCTATATTGTCTTCTTATTGTCATTCTCTTGGATGTAGTTATTGATTGCTTCTATGATTTGTCATTTGACCCACTCATTCTTTAGGATTAGATTATTTAGTTTCCAATTAATTTTAATTCATCTTTCCATTGCCCTTTATCATATATTTTTGTTACCTCATAATATGAAAAGAATGTGTTTAATATTTTTGCCTTATTTCTCTGGACTGTGAAGTTTTCATGCCCTAATTCATGGTAAATTTTTGTATCAGTTCCATGTACTGCTGAGAAAAAGGTATATTCCTTTCAATCCCCATTAAATTTTTTCCAGAGGACTATCATATCTAACTTTTCTAAAATTCTATTCACCTCCTTAATTTATGTATTATTTATTCTGTGGTTAGATATATCTGCTTCTGAGAGGGAAGGTTGAGGTCCTCCACTAGTATAGTTTGCTGCATATTTCTTCCTGTAACTCACTTAATTTCTCCTCTAAGAATCTGGATGCTATACCACTTAGTGCATATATGTTTATTAATGATATTTCTTCATTATCTATGGCACCTTTTATCAGGATGCAGTTTCCTTCCTTATCTCTTTTAATTAGAACCAATTTTTCTTTTTCTTTTACAGAGATCAGTATTGCTACCCCTGCTTTTTTTTTTACTTTAACTGATGCATAATATATTCTACTCCAGCCTTTTACTTTTATTCTGTGTGTATCCTCCTGTTTCAAATACGTTTCTTGTAAACAACATATTGTAGGATTACAGTTTTTAATCTACTCTGCTATCCACTTCCATTTTATGGGATTCATTCCATTCACAGTTGTGATTAATAGTTGTGTCTTTTTTTTCATCTTATCTCACTCCCCCATTTATGCTTTTCTCTCTCCTTTCTCCCTTTCCCTCCTCACTAGTATTTTTTTTTCTGACCACCACCTTGCTCAGTCTGTCCTACCTTCTATCTGCCCCCTCCCTTTCTTTTCCCCTTTCCCCTACTACTTCCTATATGTTAAGTTAAATTTCCACACCTAAGTATGTTATTCCTTCTTTGAGCCAAATCTGATGAAAGTAAGGTTCAAACAATGCTCTTTTTCCTCCCTTCTTTTCCTCTACTGTAATAGGTTTCTGCACTTCTTTATGAGATGTAACTTACCCTTTTCTGACTCCTCTTTTCCCAAAACAATCCCCTTTACATCTCTTAATTAAATTTTTATTGTCACATCAAAGTCAACTTATACTCATACCTTGTTTCTATGTATACCCTTTCTTTATGTCATAATACAGATGCAGTTCTCAAAAGTTACAAGTGTCACCTTCATATGTAGGAGTGTAAGCATTTTGAACTTATTGAATATCAAGTTATTGTTGTTTCCTTTTCTGTTTACCTTTTTATGCTTCTCTTGAGTCCTTTATTTGAAGATCAAGTTTTCTCCTCAAGCTCTAGTTTTTCCATCAATAAAATTTACAAGTTCCCTATTTCATTGAATTCCATTTCCTCTCCTAAAATATTATACTTACTTTTGCTGGGTAGTTCATTCTTGGTTGTAATACAAGATCCTTTGCCTTCTGGAATATCATATTCCAAGCCCTTCAATATATTAATGTAGAAGCTGCTAGGTCCTGCATAATCCTGACTGTGGTTACACAATATTTAAATTATGTTTTTCTGGCTGCTGCCGTGTTTTCTGCTTGACCTTATAATTCTGTAATTTGGCTAAAATATTCTTTGGAGTCTTCATCTGAGGATCTCTTTCAGGAGGTGATCAGAGGGTTCTTTTTCAATGACTGTTTTACCCTCTGGTTCTAGGACCTCAGGGCAATTTTCCTTGATAATTTTTGAAAGGTGCTGTCTATACTCCCTGTCTCTGTCTTTGTCTCTCTCTCTCTCTCTCTCTCTCTCTCTCTCAATCTCTCTCTCTCTCTCCTTCCCTCTTGTCATGGTTTTTAGATAGGCCAATAATTCTTAAATTATCTCTCCTGGATCTATTTTCCAGATCAGTTCTTTTTTTATCAGTGAGATATTTTACATTTTTTTTTGTATTTTTTTTCCATTCATTTGATTTTGTCGGGCTGACTCTTGATGTCACATAGAGTCATTAACTTCCACTAGCCCAATTCTAATTTTTAAGGATTGTTGTTTTTTAGTTAGCTTTTGTACCTACTTTTCCATTTGGGCAATTCTACTTCTTAAGGGGTTCTTCTCTTCAGTGGGTTTTTATATGTCCCTTTCCATTTGGCCAATTCTACTTTTTAAGGAGTTGTTTGCTTCAGACAATTTTTGTCCACCCTTTTCCAAGCTATTGACTCTCTCTTCATACCTCTCATTTCTTTTCCCAATTTTTTGGCTTTGAAACCTTTCTTGAGCTCTTTCAAGAAGGCTTTTTGGGCTTGAAACCAATTCATATTGGTCTTTGAGGTTTCAGATGGAAATATATTGACAATGTTGTCCTGGTTTTGTGTTTTGATCTTCCCCACCTCCATACAAACAGTTTATGGTCAATGTTCTTTTTGTGTGAGGTAAATAAAATGTGAAGACTTCACAGGGAAAATATGTATATATACTAAGAAATGTTTAAAAATCAAGAAATAGAGAAGTGAAAAAAAAATTCTGAGGCCGTGAGAGTCTGATGGCTCAGCCTCTGGGAAAGTTTACCCTGAAACTTTATGTTCTTTCTTCTGGTTCTGGTTTAAAGATTTGCTCAGTAAGAATAGGGTCACTGTGACCTGTTTTCCTTTACTGTAAAAGTACTGTAGAAGAACGGAGAGGGTCTCCCCCTTCCCTTAGCCTATTCTCCTTCTTTAGATTTATAGATGTCACCTCACTTGTAATCATTAATTAAGGGAATGGGAATTGGAGTTTCTGTGCCTCAGTTTCCCAGTTCTTTGTCTAGCTTTCATGCTCAGATCATAAGCCCACCTCCTAGTCAATGGTGAGAAGGGTCAGAGGTGGGTGGGAATTCTCTTGTGTTAGGTATAATTATGTGTGCCTTGCCCCTTGTGAAGCGTCTCTCTTGCTGGTTCAGCTAGTAGAGGATCCCCAATTCTTGAGAACTGAATAAAATTTATTTCTGTTCCCACCCTGAGATGGCTCCTTATTATAAATTTAATTGATGAGGGTCTTTCATCCGACACAGTTTTTTGTTTCTTGCTCATCTGTTTGCCTGTATCCTGGATTTTAAAGTCTAACTCTGCTTCTGGGGCACAGAGAGCAGTGCCCCAAGCTTCTTTGCTGGGGGACAGGGGCCTGGCCTCTGACTTTGTGTATTTGGGCCTCAAGTGCTGGCAGCTTACCTGGTGCTGAGGTAGGGCTCTAGTAGTGGTATCTGGCATGTGCTGACTCTAGGTGGTTTTTTCCTGTGTTTCTCCATGGCTGCATTGAAGCCCATGGGGATCTGGCCACTGGAGGAAACCTACCAGCCCTGGACTGGGCTGAAACATGGGGGAAGTCTGCTGCAGGGGGACACCTGCTTGCCTGGGGCTGTGCCCACAAACATGATGGTTCTCAGTGCTGAAGGCTAATGGTTTCCCTGGCTATGCTAGGGCATGTGTGCGTGTTGGGGGTGGGGGGCGGTGGAGTGATCTTAGCATTGATGGTCCATCACTCTGGGGCTCAGCATCTCCTGCGTTTGCTGAGATGGGGCTTGTTGCTGGCTTGCTAGGACACTTCCTGTCCTGGAATGTTCTCCTTTTTCCTCAAGTTGGATCTTTCTTACTGATCCTCCAAGTTTCCTGGGTTAAAAGACTACTTCACCCTGTTTTTCTGTTGGCTCCAGTGTTCCAGAGTTGTTGTTTATTTTTTGAGATGTTATTTTCTGTTTTTTTTTTTTCCCAAAGGTCAAATAAGGGAGAGTGACAGCGACTTTCTGCTTATTTGGCCATCTAGGCTCCCAGGAGTCCAAAAATGGCATTTTAAAAGCAGTCTGTACATAACCACATGCAAAGCAGATAATGTGATAGTTTAAGGCTAAGTACAAGCATTTAGAAAGGGAAGAGGTAATTATTAGAGGCCAGCATGTGTTTACTAAGGACAAGTCATGCTAAGATAACTTCATTTCCTTTTATAATTGGGTTACTTGATAGAGGGATATCACAGATATACCTGAATTTCAGCAAGGCATTTCATAAAACTTCTCATAGCATTATACGGTTTAGAGTAAGAAGCTGCTTATGAGATAATTTTGGTAAACTTCCTCACTTTTGTTAAGGCAATCAGACTTGTTCTTCCATTTTGGGATGCTAAAACTATCCAGTCTCCCTTTTGTTTGAATTGGTGGGAAACCTTTTGCTGTCTTTGTTTTGGAGTTTTTCTCAGCATTGAGGCAATAAGGAGCCGTTGACTTGTATATGATGTGATGCTGGGGATGGGGGACTTTCACACACCTAACCTGGGTGAGGTCAGAGCCCTCAGGACTCCAAACTGGATATAACTGAGGGGAGCTTGGTATATGATTTCTGGGGCTAACTCAAGGAAGGGGTATTGAGACACTGGGCTAGGCATTGCAACTGTCCTACCCCAGCTTTGAGAACCCTGAAAGATATTGGTACTTCTCTGGTAACTATGAATTGTGATTTGGATCAGACAAGGTCTGTGTGTCCATGTTTGTAAATTTCTGTTAGTACTTGCCTTGAAGTTCCGGAAACTGACCTTTTCCCCCTGAACTAAGTGAGTGATATATGTATGCTTGATTAAACTGATATTGTTAACCCCTTAAAGTTACTTTCCTTAGAAAAGGAGATCAAAGAACCTGTGTTAGTAGCCTTCTGTGTGCTGGTCGTTGGTGGTCTTACGCGGCCACAGTAGCTGCTAGTCACATTGTTGCTACAACTTTACAGGTGACCAAACTGGATTAGCAATGAAGACAGATGGATTTTGAAGCAGTTTATTGATCAGTTTTTAGTCAATATCAAACTAGTGAGGGGTCTCTAGTGCAATGCCACAGGCCTCTGCCTTTAGCTTTGTTTTATTTAAGAATTTTTATCAATTATTTCAAGGGAGGGAAAGATTCTATGTTTTTCAAATTTGTGTACAATATAGAGAGTAAAAGCTAATATGCTAGATGGTAAAATGGGATCACTGGGCTACCAAATATTTTGATAGCCTAATAAAGTAGAATAAATTTAATAAGATTAAGTTAAAATGGGATAAATTTAATGTTTTACTTAAATAAAAAATCAAATGCATAAATATTGAATACAGAATATGTAGTTTTTGTAAAAAAGATTTGAAGGTTCTAGGATCATATTAGTTAATAAATATAATGTGCTCTTGAAACATTAAAATACTCTATAAATGTTGGCTGTTGGTGAACCAAAAATGCAGTATGAGTTACTAATGGAATGGAGTAAGCAAAAAAAAAAAATGAGTCAAGATCTGAAACTAATTTAATATAAGCGTCACATCCTGAGCAAAAGAGATTTTTTTCACTGTACTTTTTGGCTCTAGTCAGACCATACTATAGTATTTTGTGAAGTTCTAGGACACTCCTTTTTGAAGGAATATAATAAACTTGAAAACTTCTAGGTAAGTACAACGTCAGTGTTTAGTAGCCTGGAGACTATGTCATCATTGCTCATTTGAAGGAATGAATACCCTTTAGCCTTCAGAAAAGAAGATGTGTTGGTAATAAATCCTGATGGTTCCTTTATTTTAGAGCCCAACTCAAGTACCACTTTTTCCAGGATATCTTTCAAGAAAACTCTATTTAATGGCACTTTGCTTTGTGACTCTATTGTCTCAGCTATAGGTTACACAGCAGCTAGAACACCGAGTATGAAGGTAAGAACACCTAAGTTCAAATTATTTATTACTTACCTACTATATGATCCTGATCAAGTCACTCAATATCTGCTTCAGTTTCCTCTTTTCTAAAGTGAGGATAAAATATCATCTAACTCCAAAGGTTGTTATGATGACAAGATGAGATAAAATTTATAAAACTTAAAGTGCCATGAAAATTCTGGATATTATTAATATCATTGCTAATGACTGATAGGTCCTATGATTTTCAGCATTCAAATATCTTATTTAGTTTTTTGTATTAAGTCTTCTCCATCTATTTGATTCTAAGTTCTATGAATGCAAGAACTAAATAATATCTAAATGATACACCCTCCTTTGTTAGCACTTTGCTCTAAACACAGTGATGCTCAGCTGCTAAATACATACTTTTTAAATTGTGTCTTTCAGCCAAGAATTGGGAAGTGCAGACAAGTTATGGGACAGTATACAACTGTGCATTCTTTCTAACTTGCATGGTCATTATGACATCATCCCACTCTATTTTTCTAAGAGACTAAATTCTTAAGACCAAAGAATGAACTCATCTGATAAGGTAATCAAAATCTGGACTGCGTTAGGATTTTTTTTAAAAAAGGGGGGGCACTTGCAAGGTGAGGCAAATGCTTCCAAACATATTTTGGTCTCTTCAAAGAATGAGTCACAGGAGCAGTGCCAGATAGCTCTAATAGGAGTGGGTATTATGCTATTGGTAATAACATCTTTATATACAATTTATAACTGGGCATGTGATGTAGGCACGGCTCTAAAACTAGCACTTTCTTTTTTTCGAATTTTATCATTTTTATTTAATATTTTAGTTTTCAACACTGATTTCTACAAGATTTTGAGTTACAAATTTTCTCCCCATTTCTACCCTCCCCCCCATTCCAAGATGGCACATATTCTGATTGCCTTGTTCCCCAGGCAGCCCTCCCTTCTGTCACCCCATTTCCCCGCCCCCATCCCCTTTCCTCTTACTTTCTTGTAGGGCAGGCTAGATTTCTATGCCCTGTTCCCTACATGTCTTATTTCCAAGCTGCATGCAAAAACAACATTTTTGTTGAGCATCTGCTTTTAAAATTTTGAGTTCCAAATTCTCTTCCCTCTTCCCTTCCCACCCACCCTCCCTAGGAAGGCAAGCAATTCAACATAGGTCACACATATATCAATATGTAAAACATTTCCACAATACTCATGTTGTGAAAGGCTAACCATATTTCCTTCCATCCTATCCTGTCTCCCTTTATTCAATTTTCTCCCCTGACCCTGTCCTTTTTCAAAAGTGTTTACTTTTGAATACCTCCTCCACCTATCTACCCTCCCCTCTATCATCCCCCTTTTTATTCCCTTCCCCTTACTTTCCTGTGGAGTAAGATACCCAATTGTGTATGTTATTCCCTCCAAGTCAAATCTGATGAGAGCAAGATTCACTCATTCCCCCTCACCTACCCCTCTTCTCTTCCAACAGAACTGCTTTTTCTTGCCACTTTTGTGTGAGATAATTTAGCCCATACTATCTCCACCTTCTTCCCCCTTTCTCCCCCTCTCAATATATTCCTCTCTCAACCCTTAATTTATACTATTTTTTTAGATATCATCCCTTCATATTCAACTCACCCTGTGCCCTCTATCTATATATATGCATATTCCCTTCAACTACCCTAATACTGAGAAAGGTCTCATGAATTATACACATCATCTTTCCATGTGAGAATGTAAACAAAACAGTTCAACTTTAGTAAGTCCCTTATGAATTCTCTTTCTTGTTTATCTTTTCATGATTCTCTTGATTCTTGTATATGAAAGCCAAATTTTCTATTCAGCTCTAGTCTTTTCAATGAGAAAGGTTGAAAGTCCCCTATTTTATTGCCTTGGAGCATTATACTCAGTTTTTCTGAGTAGGCAATTCTTGGTTTTAATCCTAGCTCCTTTGACCTCTGGAATATCATATTTCAAGCTCTTCAATCCCTTAATGTAGAAGCTGCTAGATCTTGTGTTATCCTTACTGTGTTTCCACAATACTCAAATTGTTTCTTTCTGGCTGCTTGCATTATTTTCTCCATAACTTGGAAACTCTGGAATTTGGCCACAATATTCCTAGGAGTTTTCTTTTTGGGATCTCTTTCAGGAGGTGAATGGTGGATTCTTTCAATTTCTATTTTACCCCGTGGCTCTAGAATATCAGGGAAGTTTTCCTTAATAATTTCTTGAAAGATGATATCTAGGCTCTTTTTTTGATTATGGCTTTCAGGTAGTCGAATAATTTTTAAATTATCTCTCCTGGATCT
>JAQQSZ010020597.1:0-10104 GCA_028646595.1 Phalanger gymnotis
GACCATTCAAACATATACATGATTATATTTGAGATCATAAATTCGGCCTTCCTACTACAATCATTTACGCATGTAGCAGATTATGATAGACCAAATATAACAAAATAAAGTTTGATCAGGATAAATGTAAAGTCTTAGACTCAGGTTCAAAATATTAGTTGTACAACATTAAGTCAGACATAGCTAGACAGTCATTAATGTTTACAAAAAAAAACCTATTTTTAGTGAATTGCACATTCAGTTTGGCAACATTAGCCAAAAAAGCTAGCATGATCCAAGGTTGTGTGAGTGGAAGTATGTTGTCCTAATGATCAGAGCGATAATACCACTGTATTTTCCCCTATATAGACTAAATCAGGAATTGTGTGACCAGTTTGGAGAACCAAACTTTAGGAGGGATATTGACAAACTAGATCCTATCCAAAAAAAAGCTACCAGGATAATGTGACAAATCACAACCTTGAACTCATACTAATCAAAAGCAGTTAAAGGACCAGGGGACATTTAACCTGGAAAAGAAAAGGCTTGGATGGAAGAGAAGAAAAAGGGTGTCATGGAGGAATGATAACTGTATTAAAGTATTTGAAATATTATCACATAAGCAAAGAATTAGAGTTATTCTAGTTTTTTTCCCAGAGGGCGAAATGTGGAGCAGAAGTTATAGGGAAGCATATTTTATACTGTCATATACATAGATTCTGAACAATTATTGATATTCAGAAATGGAGTGGACTACTTCCATAGATAGTAAACTCCCCATCATAGGACACATTCAAACAGAAGCTGGATTATTGACCGGTTGGACCAAATAAAAATATTATTAATAATAATAACAAGCACTTTAAACTTTGCAAGACACTTTTCTCACAACAACCCATTTATAGTAATGAATGAACAAAAAGCACTATTAAGCCTTTACTATATATGCAAAGCACCATGCTAAAAGCTGGGAACACAAACAGGAAAGCACACCCATGCCTGCTCTCTAGTCACCAACATTCTAATGGTGAGAGACAACAGATATAGAAGGTTTCATTTACAAGTCAGATAAAAACACCCAGTGGTCCTTAAGACACACTGATGAGGCAGATGGGAATATATGTTATTTTATATCATTTGCATGGTTAAAACTACTTCCATTTCTAATGTTGATCCACTAGATAGTGCCATGAACTTTGGAAGCAAGAATTTTAAAACTTTCTTTTCCAAGTCTTCAGTAATTGTAGCTATAGAGGAGGTGGAAGCTGCAACACCTTGCCCCTGGCCCTGTCATCCTATGGTCATGGTCTTTGGCTCTGTTATTGACATAAGTTCCCAGCTTCCCAGTTAGAGAAATCATGAGTTAAAGAAGAGGTCTTCACAGCTACTACTAGAGAGTAAATTCTTAAACTTTGTCTTAGAGATTCCATGACTAGACATATTACCAAAGGTGATCTATGATGAGCAGAAAAATCCCATATATACCAAGATACTTAGCAACACTTTTGTTAGAGCAAAGATTTAGAAACATAAGAGATGCCCACTGATTGAAGAATGGCTAAATAAATTGTGATTCATTAATGTAACAGAATATTATTACGCTATAAGAAAGGATGAATATGATGAATGCCCAGAGGCATGGAAAAGCTTATAACCATTTTACAGATAGGAAAACCGAGACTTTGAGAAGATAGATGAATTATCCATGAATGCACAGTAATCTCTTAAAGTAAAATCCCATTCAAATCTGAGATACCATATTTCTGATTCTAAACATACCCAATAATAATTTCAGTTCAGGCAGAACTTGCTGAACTGAGCTCTGGCTAATAGCAAGTCACTCATAAGTTAAAAGAGACTGCAGCCACACCTGGAATAAGTGGCAACCAAGCTCTAATGAAGATTAAAGTTCAGAATAAAAAATTCAATGAGTCAGGAGCCCTTGAAATACATAAGGCCTCATTGCCACAACAAGCAAGGCAGGGCCATTGATGTGTAAAGCAGGATGTCAGTAGCTGTTACCTCCAATCCTAATGAGGTCACCAGATTCTCTCTCCTCTCTGAGACTGGCTATAACCAGCTTATAAAAGCAGAGCTAGCCGAGGATTCTTGGCCAGCTTTCTAAACTTCCCCCCTCCCCCCACTGACCCGCCCCTTCTACCCCCCAACACCTGCTGAGGATTGACTATGTTATCAAGAGGGAGAACAAGAGAGCTAAGTGAAAACTGTGTGGTAATTTCAGGCAGTCATGATGACTTTCCTTCTGTGCCTGCATCTGTGTTCCCCTAAGTTTGTGTGATGCCAGATGGAGTCGCGTCAAGTGCTACACTGCATGCTGCTGGAGGTCTTAAACCATAATATATGCCAAAGGAATATAGTATTTGTATTTTATCACAAAGTCAGCAACAACTACACCAGTTACAACATCTACTGAGCCCTTTCCTGTTCTCTTTGCCAGAGATTATAGGATCCTGTATCTTTGCCGGAAATTATAGGATCCCAGCAGCAATACTGGCATGCATTGGGAATTACCTCTGTCTCCTCCTCCTGTAATCCTAAGGTGTCTGGCGAAGGTCATACACAAGCTAGGTCAGTGCTATAGGACCTACAGGATGTGACTGCTTATAGGTATAGCATCTGTGGCATCCCTATCTAGCAAGTGAGCCCCCAGACAGGTTCTCAAGGTCCTTGGTGGACCCACAGAGCCTGTGAGACCCCATCACGCAATTACTTTTACTAGTTAGCCAGAGAATACAATTAATTCAAAGCAAAAGCATTTAATGAAATGTATACTAAGATTTACAGAATTTTTAGAAAGAAACTTAATGTCTATAGTCTACCCCCAATCAGAAAATGAATTCACTATGATATACCCAGTCTCTTCCTGAAGGTCAACAATGAGCGAGAACCCCCTGCCTCTCAAAGTACCCCATTCGTACATAAAGATATTTCCAGTTGTTGGAAGTTTTTCATGATATCAAGTCTAAATGTGTCTCTTTAAAAATTTAGTCCTTGTTACAGGTTCTCCTTTTGGTGCAAAATACAGCAGGCCTGATACCTCTTCCATATGACAGTCCTTCAAATACTCAAAGATAGCTTTCATGTCTCCCAAATCTTCTCATCTCCAATCCCTAGTTGTGTCAACCAATCCACATATAGCATTATTCAAGGTCTTTCATCATTCTAGTTGCCATCTTCTAGACAAGGGGACCTTAACTTGGATTGTATGAAATTCTTGTTTTAAAAATATTTTGATAACTATTTCAACATGATTGTTCACCTTTGTGATCCTGTGTATTTTATTTTATGCATTTGATAACATTCTTTAGGGAAGGGATCCATAGGATTCACCAGACAAAGGGGTCCATGACACACATACCAAAAAAGGTTAATATACGATATTAAATAAATATACTACCTAAAATGTGCTCAGAATTGATGTTCTTAATGTTACAAATGAGGTCTGGCCACGGCAGAGTACAAGACTGTCTATGACTTATTCCTGGTAGCCATTCCTTTTTTTTTCTTTTAACAATCTCCAATGGTATTAGCTTTTCTTCCCCCTGCTGTATTGACCTTCTAGTTTACCATTCATTTGTCAAATTGGTCGAAGCATACCTCAGCCATCTTGAACTTGTAAATTCAAGTTTTTAGCCCAAGTCTGTGATTGCATTTATTGCTATTAAATTTCATCTTATTCACTTCAACCCAATGCTCCAGCCCTGTCATCCTACATTTTAGCTGTGCCTCCCAAGCTTTGTGTCATGTGCAATTGTGATGAGCATGCCATCTATGCTATTATCCAAGTCACTGATAAAAATGCAAAATAGTCCAAGGCCAAGCCCAGGTCCTTGGAGCACTCTACCAGAAACCTTCCAAGCAGACACTGAATCATTAAGCACAGTTCTCTTTAACCAGTTGCAGTTCTCTCTAATTGTAACAGCATCTTGCCCACATCTCTTTTTTTTTTTCAGAAGAGTAGCAAGAAATAATCAAATACTGTCCTAAAATCTAAGCAATAATGACAATAGTTTGTATTTATGGAACACTTTAAGGTTAGCAAAGCACTGCACTGTTTCCCTGACCTCCCAGCTTAATAACCCTGTCAAAGAAGGAAATAAAATTAGTCTGGCATGGCCTGATCTTAGGAAATCATGCTGACCTTTTGTGATTGCTGCTCTCTTTTGTGAATGTCCACTAACCAATTCACTGGCTGACTGTGCTGAGCTATGCCCCCCTTCCCCCACCCAAACTGGCCCAAAGCAGCCTTGAGGTAAACTGTTCCTATAAAACGTCCTGCTTCTACGTCCACCTGTTCCTATGAAAGATAGTCCATTCTTTTGTGGTTTTCAAGCATAAATCTCCCGTGCCTCTCCTGGGCTGTGGGCTTCTTCGTAGCTTGTACTGGGCAGCCTCAGCACTAGTGTCTGATTTTCCTCCTAATAAAACTTTTTTCAACCCAGCTTGGACTCCTCAGTATTTTGAGAGGTGGGCTTTGCCTGGCTGACATAGTCAAACTGCAATTAGAAGATTGTATTCTTTTCCATTTTTTTTTAATTGGGACATTTGTCTTTCTCAATCCTGCAGAGCCTTTCTCATTTTTCATAATCTAGTCACTACATGTGATTCAACAATCACCCACACCAGCTCTTCCTGGACCCCATGATATAGTTCATATGGGATAATTTACTTGAACTTATCAAGAGCAGCTAGGGGCTCTTTTGTTGTTCAGTCTTTTCAGTTGTGTCCAACTCTGTGACCCCATTTGGGGTTTTCTTGGTAGAGATACTAGAGTGATTTGCCATTTCCTCCTCCAGCTCATTTTACAGATGGGAAAACTGAGGCAAACAGGGCTGAGTGACTTGCGCAAGGTCACACAGATAGTAAGTGTCTAAGGCTAGATTTGAATTCAGGAAGATGAGTCTTCCTGACTTCAGGCCCAGCATTCTATCCATTGTGCCACCACCCAGCTCTGCCCATTGGAGCTCTTTTACAGTTTCCTTATTTATATTGGTTATCCAGCTCTTTGAGTTATGCACTTTCTTTTTCTGAGCGTGTTTATACTGCCAGTGCCTAGCCCAGTGCCTGGCAATTACTAAGTACCTAATAAATAATACTTATAAATTGGATTCGGAGAGCTTTGTTTGCCTCATAGATACAGGAGCACAGGATGCTTCTAACTTGGGCAGCCCAGCCCCTCAAGGCTATAGACAAATGGTACTTGTTTCTGCCCAATTACAAGTGTGACAAATGAATCATCAAAGGCACATTTCAGCTGGGCTAAGTATATATGTGTTGCTAGGTAATGAAGCAAAAAGTCCATTAACATGAATTGCATTTGTTTGTTTATTATTGATTGGTGCGCTAATAACTTAACACTTAGAATTTTCTGAACGTCATTCAGTAAAATCAAAATGAACATTTTCGCCAAGTTGTTTTTGAATGGGATAATAGTAGCTAACAATGCTACCATTGCTGCCTCCCAATCCTTTCATAAGGAATCATAAAATCTCAGAAGGCATCAAGCCCAATCCATATCTTAAACATGAATACTCTCTACAGCATTTCCAACAAGTGAGCTTGAAGGCCTCCAGTAATAGGCAACTCACTACCTCCCGAAATACCCATTCCATTTTTGAACAGCAATATTTTATCATATTGAGAAGATATTCCTCCCATAGGCCCTAATACATAGATCTAGGATAGAAGCATTCTCAGAGGCCATCTAGTCCTACCCCTTCATTTTGCAGATGGGGAAACTAACACCCATGGAGGCTGGGATTTGTCCAGGGTCAGAAAAACAATAAGAGTCAAAGGCAGGATTTGAACCTAAGCCCTCTAACATCAAATATAGCATTCTTTACATTGTATCATGTTCCTTCTCTTGACCTCTGGGGCCAAGCAGAGTAAATCTAAATCATCTTATACATGGCAGACTTTCAAATACTTAAGGACAGTTTCAAGATCCTTGCCAGTCTTCCTTTCTCCAGAAAAAAAAAATATGCTCAAGTTTCTTTCAACTGATCCCTTTATGTCACAGTCTTCAAGCCCACTAGCATTCCTGTCACCCAGTCCTGGACTCATTCCACCTTGTCTGCAAAAATGAGATGCCAAGAACTAAACACAGTGTTCTAAATTGTGGTCAGTCATACACCCACACACACCCACACACACACACACACACCCCTTTCCTAGATGCTATCATTTTAGTGATGCATCTTAAATTCACATGAGCAGACTGTTGTCTCATACCAAGGTTTAAGTCTGCAAAAATTCTTGGTCTTTTCACCTAGACTGTTATCTAGCCATGCCTTCATAGTAAAGTAAACTTGATTTTAAAAGAACATTGAGGTTATCCCATATCATTTTAAAGACTGTTTCCCTTTATTTTTTTTGGAGGGGGGAAGTCAGGGCAATTGGGTTTAAATGACTTGCCCAAGGTCACATAGCTAGTTAGCATGTCAAACATCCGAGGCTGGATTTGAACTCAGGTGCTCCTGACTCCAGGGCCCGTGCTCTACTCACTGCACCACCTAGCTGCCCCTTCCCTTTATTTTTGTAATATTTATTTTACGATATTTTTACATCACACTAATTTATAAATGCAGCCCTACCCCGTTTCCCAGAAAGTTATATCTTGCAACAAAAAATAATAAAGAAACCAAGGCAATTCAATAAAAATAAACACTTCAACTGAATCATATAATTTATGCAATATTCCATACCCACAATCCCCTACCTCTTCATAGGAACTCTGTCCCTTTTCTTTTTAATTTTTTAATTAAATTTTTTTCAATTAACAAAAATCTTTTTTTCTTTCTCTCTCCCACATCCTTCTCTCCCCCATTGAAGAAAAAACAAAACCCATGTAACAAATATACAACACATGCATAGTCAAGCAAAACCAGTTCCCACATCAGCCATGTCTAAGAAGTATCTATCTCCAATAGCAGCCTGAGTCCCTCAGCTTTCTGTCAGAAGGTGGGTAGCATACTTCATCATTGGTTCTCTGAAATCATGGTTGCTCTTTGACCTGATCAAGGTCTTAAGTTTTTCAAAGTTGTCTGTCTTTTCCATGTTGTTATTGTATAAATTATTCTCCAGGTTCTGCTCACTTCATTCCACATCAGTTCATGCAAGCCTTCCCAGGGTGCTGTTCCCCTTTAAATGGATAACAAAATTAGCCCACATCAACGCTTTCCTCCGAGTAGTATAAAAGCAACCCACAGGGACTACCTGTCCCTTCAAAATGACAGATACTCTGGGGAAGGAAATCATCACAGAGAATTCAGAGTTCTTTCGGCACTTAAAAGCATTTTATAGACAACTTGAAAATTCTGTGCCACACCCAGTGTTAGCCCCACTGTCACCATCTCATGAAGCAGGGGGGGACTTTTTCAATATCATAGAGCAGAACCCAGAAGAGGCTGAAGGAGAAACTCAATTCTCTGACCCTCTGTCCTAGGCTATGTCCCCCAAAATTAAATAAAAAGAGCTGTAGCCCCACTGACATTCAAAAAATACTGTTTGCTCTGGGCTCTCATTCACCAAGATATAGAATTTAGAATGCCTCCATTAAAGTTTCAGAAATTACTTTTCAGAATTCATCTCAACCAATTCCTAAAGGACAAATAAGTGGTCAAAATACAGGAACAAATAGTTCTCAGAAGAAGAATTATAAACTATTAACAACCATATAAAAAATCATACCGGGCCACTCATGTAAGAGAAACGAAACTCTGCTCTTTTATCTCACACCCAGAAAATTGGTAAAGATGACAAAAAGAAATAGCCACTCTTGGAGTAGTTGTGGAAGAAAGGCACACTAATACACTGTGGGCAGAGTGTAACCATTCTTGAAAGCAATTTGGACTTGTGTTAAAAAGTGACTAAAATGTCCATACCCTTTGACCCAGAGATCCTACTGCTAGGCATATACCTCTAAGTCAAAGAGAAATAAATGGATTCACCAAAATATTCAAAGTAATCCTTTCTGTGGTAGCAAAAAAAAAAAAGTGGAAACCAAGAAGATGCCCATTGACTGGGAAATAGCTAAACCAATTATGGTACATGAATTTAAGGGAATGTTACTACATCATAAGAAACAAAGATTTCAAACTCAGTATATCCAAAAGAGAACTCATCCCTGTCCCCAAACCTTTCCCTTTTCCCAACTTTTCTATTATTGTATAGGGTGCCACCATCCTCTCTGTAATCCAGATCCACAACTACAGTCTCATTATTGATTCTTCACTCTTACCCTACATATCCAATCAGTTACCAAATGCTGTCATTACTAACTTGACAACCTGTCACCTAGATATCTCTTCTCCACTCACAAAGCCAACACCTTAACTCAGGCTCTCATTAACTTTCACATTGTTTACCACAAGAGACTCATCAATGATCTCCCTTCAAGTCTTTTGCTTTTCCAATTCATCCTCCACATAAATGCCAACGCGATTTTCCCCAAGTATAGATATGACCACGCCATCCTCTATGCAATAAACTCTAATGCTTTCCCTTCCAAAGTTATCTATCACCTTACATATGCCTTTCTATGTACATGTTCTCTCCTATTAGAATATAAGCTACTTGAGGGCAGGGACTATTTTCACCTTTTCTTTGTATTCCCAGCACTTATATGGCACAATGCCTGGAACATACATTGAGGGGGAACAATCACTGAAGGGGAATTTGGGGAAAGGAGAGGGCAAATTTCTGTTGATTCTGCAGTCAGACTACTCTATGACTAGCCCTGGGCACAGCTCATTGTGTCTTCATAACTTGCAGAGTCATTGCAAACGGTAGCTCTGAATGAGTTGGCTTCTCCTTCTCTTTTCCCTCATTAGTAGAGATTAATGGACAGTAGACTCCTTCCATATGCTCATGGAATTGGTTGATATCCATGTTATAAAACCTCATAACAATCCAGTATTGAATTTCCTTTTTGGTAAGCATCAACAGTACCTAGCCTTTGAAAGGAGCAAAATGCTATGTTAAAATGATTGTACTCCAGGATGAGATTTCACCAGCAAGGATTAAGCAGTAGGCACTTCACAGACTTGCTGGCATATTAACAAGCCAAGAAAGTCTGTTCCTGCAATTTACAGCTCACAGAATAATTCAACAGGTCACCATGTGCCATGGAAACATTGGGCTGGTTTGAATGGGCTTCTGCTGCACAAGAGAAAGACAATACTGCTTAGGGTCCCTGGAGAAGTCTGGTCATTAAAACTCTGCCATTTTTAAAAAGGTACCACATGACCACTCTCTTGCAACTCTAAGGTACATAATAATAATAGTATAAATATAACAAAAATATATCCCCTCCATAGACCTGTGATCCAGCTATACTGCTCTACCTGCTGTTCTTCACTTACAACCCTCCATCTGTCATCTATGCTTTTGCACTGGATGAAATATTTTCCATGCTAATCTCTGCCTTCCGGCTTCCCTGGTTTTCTATAAGTCTCAGCTAAAATCAAATCTACTAGGATCATTTCCTGATCCCCTTTAATGTTAGTGCCTTCCCTCTATTGATTATCTCCAATTTATCCTGTATCTATCTTTCATATGGACAGCTAGATGACACAATGGATAGAGAGCTGGGCCTGGAGTCAGGAAGCCTCATCTTTCTGAGTTCAAGTCTGGCCTTAGACACTTACTAGCTGTGTGACCCTGGGTAAGTCACTTAGCCCTGTTTGCCTCAGTTTCCTCACCTACAAAATGAACTAGAGAAGGAAATGGCAAACCACTCCAGTATCTTGGCCAGGAAGACCCCAAATGGGGTCATGAAGAGTTGGACACGACTGAATAACAACAAAATCTTTCCTGAATTTTCATGTTGTTTCCCTATTAGAATGTAAGCTCCTTGAGAACATGAACTATTTTTGCCTTTCCTTGTATCCCCAGTGCTTAGTTCGACGCTTGGAACTTAATAAATGCTTATTGTCTGACTGATTAATTTCTCCCATGCGCTGAATCCTCTCCCTCTTCATCTCTGACTCTTAGCTTCTTTGTCTTCCTTCAAGGATCAGCTCAAACACCAACTTCTTCTGGCTATAACCCCTTCTCCCTCTAATGCCTACTCTGAGATTACCTTTCATTTACTTTGTACGTATT